>VXBO01013133.1:280902-290955 GCA_013400135.1 Rhinoptilus africanus | reverse complement strand
CTGGAGACATTCAAAACCCGCCTGGACGCGTTCCTGTGTAACCTGCTCTAAGGTGGCCCTGCTCTGGCAGGGGGGTTGGACTAGATGATCTACTAAGGTCCCTTCCAACCCTAGGATTCTATGATTCTATGATTCTATATACACTTCTAAAGCAATACTGTATTGTAAAGTGTCTTGGAAATCTTTGAATAAAATTTGAACTAAAGGTTGGCTGGCTGAGGCACTGGGAACTCCACTTTTCTTGTATTTAGGATTTTTTGTTTGGTTGATTGATTTTGTTTTGTTTGGGGTTTTTTTTTTTCACAAATACACAGACCTGAAATATTTAACAAGTTCCAAAAACTTCAAAAGAAAACAAGTCCCAGTGGACTTTATACTAAGCCACAATACCTACCAAATGACTAAATTCCATCAACCTAGATGGTGGGACAGGGTGAGGAGAACAAGATTTCCCTTCTCCCCAGTCTTCCTTCTCAATGTGTTATTTTGTTCAGTTCCTCATCTGCTATTCATATTCCTGACAAATTATTTTATTAGAAACTTCAGTATTTGTTTGATACATTTCTTCTTTCAGTTCTGTAACTAACTAGGTTACTAGCTAACTAGTTAGCTGGTAAAACATATATGCAGCTAGTCTGTATGCTCACCAACAAGTTGGTAAGATATGTCCAATTTCATGTAAAAAAATTCAACCAACTTTATTTGTCATCTGCTTCCTAGAAATAGCGGTATCAGTACTCAAAAGTATATCAAACTTCTGCACAGCATTTCGGTATTCCTCTCTTCCTCCTTCTCTACAGATGTAAAGGAACTGCAGAAGTTATGTTCCTGAGCAAACATTCTCAGTAAGGTACTCAAATCTATTTTTAGGCAACTAAATAGGTTCCCTGCCTTTCAGAGGTTATCTAGCCTTGGTGTCAATGAAGGTTTCACTGTTGTCTTTTACTAAGGCATCCCATTTAGTCAGTTTTCATTTCCTCGACTAGACTGTTGGCTACATCCTTCTGGGGTACTTTGTACTTGAAGAACAGCATTCTTCTAGGAGTTGCTGAATCAGAATATAATCTCCTGCCCTGAATGTTGTGAACTCAGAGGAAAAAAATCGTTTCCAACAGACCACAGACGTTGTCCCATTATAAAAACATCCCATATTTGGGTTTCTGTGTCCTCTGAACTAAACACATTCTTAGAGTAAGAAAAATTCATCTTCATATAATGGCCTTCCTCTGGGCACAAAGTTCTCAAGCAACTTCATAACAGCTCCAAAAAAAGAAAAAGATAAATCAAATAAAACCTGCAGTTCCCTCTACTAAACTTTTCTGTATTTTCAACCTTGTCCTGAAAAAACCCAAACCATAAAGCAACTGCAGCAAAAAAAGCAGAGTCCTTCACCTTACAGGAAAAAGCTTTCTTGAATCTTGAACAGATAAAAGAATATCTCATGAACAATTTATAGGCTGTACTGGAAAGTAAAATGAACTTACAGCAGCAAGTTCAGCTCACTGAATGTCATGTGCATATTGTTATTAAATGACATATGATACTGGTGATGTGTGACTAAAGTTATTTCGGGAAGAAGAGAATTATATCCTGTCTGACTTTCCTTAGAAGGGATTGGGAACACCTTTAAATTTACTTGCTAGACCTTTAATAAGAATTGGGTCACCTGAAACACGTTGCATACCACACACCATCTCATACTCTTGCAGGGCACTGTAAATAGCAACACTGTTAGAAAGAATGAAAATCACAAATGCTTCATTTTCATTGAGGTTTAATAAATACGGAAATAATATTAGTGCTAAAAACTTTATTTGGGTATTAAAAGTTACTGAGCATCAGTTCACAACTCAGTTTCTAAAGACCAGACATTGTAGACACATGCGGTGGGCTAGTTCCCATGCCTCAACAGAAGTCATTAATCATCACCAAATACTGAAAACTGGATGAGTAAATCACCAGAAAAAATAATCTCTGAGCCTGCAACCAGACACAGTACAACACGGAACCGAGTTCAGTGATGTTACATTCAGGTAGATGATGTCAACCTGCACCAAAGATCAGGATTTGCCTTGGATTGCCATGCATTCAAACCAGTCCCACCACATCCCAAATGTTGTCCCTGGAATTCACCCTCTGCAGAAAGAGTGTATGAAAACTAGAACTATTGATTCATACCATGTCCTAGAACTGCGATCAGAAACTTTAAGCACATCGCTCTCAAATTTTCTTCTGTGATTTGCAGCCTCCTTTGAGTACCCAGTTATCACTGATCACACTTAGCTTGTGTTCACAATTCAGTTGGTGAGATTTAACTGGACAACAAATGGATCAATAATATTTGCAGAATAAAGATGTAGGTGTGTACTTGCGTATGCCTGAGTGGTGCAGAGAGAGGTGAGAGTCCCTGGCACACTTGCTGCTTGAATTTGAATGATTTTCACACTCCTTTGTGAAACTGCAAGTTAAGTGATAGAAAACAGGCTATGACGAATTTGAAAAGATGAACCTTGTTAAACCCTTGTGAGGTGAAGCACAACTCAGAACATAACAGTACTGAAAACCATGCCATATTTTTATTTTTAGTACATGGCAGCAAAAAATAACAGTTTAAAAGAGATTTCAGTTTTAAAAAACGCATTAAAAACTCATCACAGAGGAAGTTATGGCAGAAGTTTTGTTTTCCAATTGCAACTTATTGGCTGAGACGTTTGCTATTTACGTACAAATTTCAGATTTTTCACTTTACTGGTATCTGAAAAAACCCTTGAATCTTTTTCCAAATTTCTTCTACAGCCAAGGTCCAAAACTCAAATAGAAAAGACGATGTGGGCCAAGAGTGAAATGCATTGGCAGCCCTCTGATTGAAAACTTCCAATACTCTTGCTTCTCAATATATGGCAATAACTAAAATGACTGTTCTGGACTTAAAAGGTGACAGCTTCTGCATCTCGTCCCTTTCCAACTTTTTTTTTCATTTGGAATAACAGTGTGCTCAAAAACAGAACACAGAGGAGTATTTTAGACATGACTACCTGCAAAGACTTTATGATATAAGAAAAACTACTGAGAGGGTTGTGCCTCAAAGCACAAAATATATCTAGACTGGGAATAGAAAAAGTGCCAGAGAAAATAAGGTTCCTCTGGGATACCTTCTTAGATTTTAATGTCTGGAAGCCAGACATCTCTCTGCACTGTGTCTCTGTATCTGTTTTAATTGGCTGAAGAAGGACCAACCATACAGTGTTTTTTCAGAAATACAGGACTGATCTAGGAGCTCTGCATGTGATTTCACTTAAGTATCAGGAGAAAAGGAGATGCAATTAAGATAGACCTCCAAGGCACAGCGAGGACCGCCATACAAAGTGAATCACTAGGTTCAGGTGAAGGTGAGCAAGAATTTTACACTCACATTTCCCTCAAGACTAGCATTCTGTGTTTTGCAGCTCTCTGAGCATCTGACCCTCAGCGACTATGTTTAGTTTCTGTTAACAGTTTGGGTGGCGAGATATAAATGGGCAGCACTGAAAAACCAGCGTCAAAGATAGTCAGTCAATAACATTGCCGGAATAAATCTGTGCTTGCAATTGTGTCCATATGTGAAGAGAGAGGAGAGAAGAATAACAGTGGAAATGAGGAAGTGAAAGTCTAATCAACGTGATAAGCATCTGTCTTGCCTCTATAGTGCTTTCCTGATAGTTCCTTTTTCCAAGCTGGTGTTTGTTCGTCATGTGTGCAATCTCCTACTTGTTCTGCCATCAGAACCTAAATGTAAGCCCTTCAAGATGCAAACGTTCTCATCCCACTGTCTTTAATATGTACTGTATATTTACAGATCTAGATATAATTATGTTCCGCATTTCCTACACAAAGGTTAGCTATAAAAGTAGTAACTGATCTTCTCATGCTAATCAAACTCACTAGACTAACATGGGTTATAATTATGAGGCTGGATGAAATGCTGAAAATTAGTCCCTATTCCACAGACTCCACAGATTCCCTACAGACTGCAGAGTCAAGAAATAGCAAGGGAAGACTACAAGGGCATACAGACCTATCTGCTCAAAACCATCTGAACTTTTGCCTCTTCAACTCAGCTGCACTGTCTCTCAATATTGCATAAGAGTGGTTACCAATTTGAAATGAATTTTGCCAATTTCATCTTTACTTAAAGAGCTAAGGAAAATCCAGAAGGCTTCTTCTCTAATGTGCCTTTGGGAGACTGATAATCAACCTCAAAGGCAGATGAAACATTTCCCAGCTTTCCTATACTGTAAGATATTTTGAAATACTATGCATAAGGCATCTCCCTTCACATTGCTTCAGTATATACATGCATATGTAGTGCTAAAACTCTGTTAGGCATTTTTATTCATCAGAGACAATTCAGTCTCCCACTAAAGACTATGATTAAGGCCTCCATCCTGCAAACATTTCTGTACCCAAGTAACCGTATCAGTCACTCCTCCTGCTGCAGCAGGAGAATTTTCACATCCAGCAAAAGGAGATTCCTATAAACCACTTGTTTGGAGGGGCAGGACTTTGTTTTAGACTTGTCAAACTGAGTGACAAACTTATGATGAGAATGAGAATGATTAAGACTACACTTACTGTCAAGAGCTCAGTTATGTGCCGTAGTAGCATTTTCCAATGTTACATTTTCCTAGTTACATTTTCCAAGCAACGTGACTTTTTCAAATAACGTGCTGGTCAGACTTACAGACATAATAAAAATTTCTGTCCAGCAGAATAAAGATTTGAGGTAGAATTCACCTTTTTTCACAGAACCAATGTGAGCTTATACCACTGCTTTAGCTTTACTTAGAAGATATTTAGAAGGTATAAATAAAGCCTGAATGATACACTTGCCCAAGGCCTTACAAAGATATGAAATTTTATCTGTATAAGAGTGCATAGATGAGTCTTGAGTACTGATATATTCTTGCCTTGCCTGTAACTCCAAATAATGTGAAATTTCTCATATTAAAAATACATTAGTGAGTTAATTCATGTAAAGGTTATGTTGATGAGACCTTGCAAGTATGTTTGATTTATGAAATATGCCTGCTGTTGGTTTGCAGAAATTCCATGGGGCTCCTGGAATAGTTTCCATAGAAGATTTGTATAATCCACAATGTTTTATGACTTATATACTGCAGAAACACCAGGGAAGACATTTCTAGCAGCTGATGGTGTATTTACTTCTCCTGAAAAGCTCTTCTTTCTGATGCTGGGTTGAGACTCTCTCTAGAATCATGTACAGCTAAGATTCTGCGTGAATCAGGTGGTTGCTCTTTGGAAGCGTTTCCATTGCTTGTTTTCATTATCCTGTTTGCTTTCCCACTCCTTCCTCTGTACAGAGCAAGCAAAGCCCACTGTGTTTCTGCTACCAATACATGTAATTACTGAGTGGTCTCCTAGTGAAAGCATACTGCTAACTTCTAAATTAAAATAGTCTCTTCTATACAGGAAATGGAATACATTATAAATACTAATAACTGAAATTTCTACATTAGGAAATCTATTAATTTTTCCTTGTTCTTTGAAAGCCCAAATACTACTAATGTTCCTATATTTTTAATTTCCTTTTTTTTTGCTTTTATGTTCCCTAAGTACTGATTGAAGGGGTTTTTCTTTCAAAAAAATATTTCTCTTTTAGAGGCATATGTCTCTTTTTTTCTCTCACTCCAAAATATTTTGGAGATCCTCTAAGAATGTCCTGACACATGAACTGAAAAATCAATATGTGAATAGATTAAATCACATAAATTAAAACTAGAAATTTAAGCAAGAAAGCACATGTAATCACCCATTTTTTATTGTACATTAAGAAAATTATTGGAATTATTGTACATTAAGCAACTGATTGAAATAAATCTATTGTGACAATAAAACAGTTTGTACATCATTCTAACGAGATGTTTGATGTTGGACAAACAGAGAAGTCTTGATTTCCAGGTTTCTAAAATCAAAGCTAACATAAAATGAAACAAAATCCATTAATTTTGAAAAGGACTGTCTTAAATAAACAGTTACTTCTTGGATGACTTGATGGCTTCTGGGATTATAAATAAAATACACACAAAATTCCCATCGCTGAGTTGTTTGTGACCCAGATATGGTGTCCTCCTGACACTTCTACCAGGTTGTTTCCCAGGCATGGTATTTCTTAACTCAGAATATTTCTAAAAGTAAATGCTCTTGTGCGTCTAACTCACTAAAGGCATTGTCCAGACGGGCATTCTTTTTCATTTCTCTCATCCTTGATTCTTACTTTCTCTTTTGGTCTCTCTAACATGCATTAATTCTATCACATCTCCAAAAATGCTGTTCCTGAAACCTTCTTTATCCATCCTTCTCAAATTACTTGTGAGAATTAAAGTTTCAAGTTGGAGGAGCTTTCACAGAGTCTACCACCACAGCAAAAATGACATCTACACTGTAGCATAATCCGAATTAACCCTTACCCAAGCACAGTGGTTCTCACACTTCAACAGAGGACACTTGGGTCAACATGACACTGTAAGGTGTATGAGAAATTTGCGATATTTTGCCCTGTGGGCAGCTGCTTCACCTATTACAGAATTTCAAATATGGGTGAACCCAATGATTGTTATTGTCTCCTTGTTTGCTGAGAGAAGGAAAACATGGGGAAATGTATCTTTAATGCTTTTATGTTCCACGTTATGCAGTAACTCTTTCTATGCCATGCTAACACACTAGAACTAAGGATTTAAGCGGTGCAGTGTATCAGAGCCCAAGATTCCTGAAAAACTCACATATTATGCCTCATTTTGAATATCTCCATTCTGCTCTTCTGGTTTTACACCTCCCCATCGATCAAATGTACTCACACATCTTCCTGTAACAACTTTCCTAGTTTACATTTGTCTCTTACGACACAGCACTGTTCTGTTCCCCCAGTAATACTACTGTAAGTTGTTTCTATGCCTTCCAGCTGCTTGAGCATTTTTTATACTTCTCCTGATGTTGCTTTCCACGTTTGGAATGAACTTCTTCAACTGGCAGTAGCTCATAAAGCTGTGTACCTGTCACTCTTCTAATCCCTAATTCTGGAGTGAGCTCTTTTCTGAAAATAAAAAGAAGTTATTCAGTTAGGGATGCACGGTCTGAGCAGCAGCTATACCCACTCCATGAATTTCCTTCTCGCAGAGCTGATGTTTACAGGCAACCAGGGTTAGGAAGCCTGCACTGCCGCTGATAGTGCTGTAACTGTTCTCAGAGTTTTCAATCAAGTCCCTCCTAGAAGCGCAAAGTCATGATTACAAAGTTGCATGCAAAAGAACTAAATATTCCCATGAAAGTCTTAATAGAGCTGATGCAATTTAGGATGAAGCTAATGGCAAATTCCCATTCTTTTCACTCTCAACTGGATTAGGCCAAATTTATTATCATTTTTGTTTAAATGTTGCCTTTTACTCCTTCCATTTTGTTGTCCAAATTAAGAACGTAGCCCTTACTCAAATGCATTATTCATAGTCGGTTTATCAAAGGGTACAGCATGCCTACACAGCCTTCTGGAGACAGCTCAGTGCTCACTCTTCAAACAAACTAAACGGGAACAAACCCTTACCTGAAGATAATGTGCTTCAGGTAGTCACTATGGGGTGCACCATGCCACACAGAAAAGATACACAAACTATGATAGGAAATAGTTCCCCTCTAAACAGCTTGCAATGCAGACATCTGCAAAAGATTGTGGAGATATTGCTGCCCAGATCATGGAAAGTTTATAGGACAGTGCTTGTTTCACAAGTGGGATCTTTGCTTGTAGTACCATTACAGTCAAAATATATTTAGGAAAAAAAAGGTGGTGTAAACAAGACAAACTACAGAAATGCCTGGCTTTCCACACTATATGGAAAAATGTTTTTCTTCGTAACAGAATGAAATCTCTGAAATCTTGGAACCAGGTTTAGACTTTCTTAACTTTTCATGAACAAAGCAATGCTATAATCCCACAACATAAAACAGTAGCCCAGCCACTTCTTTTGTGCAGAAGTCAGTGCCTTGCAATGATTCCTGAGCATGGACAGAAATAAAACCATCAAGGTACAGTTAATAATAATTTTCCAGTGGTTATTTATGGGCCCGATCAGTATTTCACATGCATGCCAAATAGTAACTACTCACGCTTGCAGTCCCATGGGGCACAATGGAATTGCCTACAGCAAAGCAGAAAGTGTTGCTTCTGTGCGCAAGGTAATGGTTAACAAAATGGGAGTTGACTAAAAAAAAAAAAAACCCAAACCTTAGAAAAACTATTTCCATATTATGGGACGACAGATTTATACTTCAGCAGATGAACGCTACTCAGTAAGAAAACAGAGCAACATAAACTCTGTTTTGAAATAAGTATAAAACCAGTCATTGAGAATGTGATGCTTTCCAGTCAGAGAATTAATACTATTAGCCAGACAACGCACAAAAACCCTAAATGGGTGAACTATGGAAGAAACCACTGTAAACAGACCATCACCTGCCTTCACATAGTTCAGCTGCTTTCTGTATCTTTTAAAGCAATCTGTACTTATCTGATGACACACCCACTCACCCCAGCCCCCCCCAAAAACCTCTGAAAAGTAAAATATTCCAGGCTATCAGACATGAAAAACATCTATTTTTATTTTGAACTTACTGCTGCAGTGACAGGAAGGGGGATTCTCCTACTCTCCCTAGGTTTCAGAGCAGGGTTTTGCTTCTCAGCAGTTCCTCTTCCACAAACATCTCCAGCACTTGGAACCGTGACTCACCCGAGCCCACCTAAGGGCAGCTGGAGCTTAAGAGGGACACGACTATGGCTAGTCTGTAGGGGTGCTGCTTTGTGGTTCCAGACCTAGTGCAGCTAATGACAACCTCCCCTAACTGTGCCGTTCCTGCCAGAGAAAGCTGTGAACAGCGAACTACTTGTGGCATTGTTAGAGCTCATGAAAGCAGCTCCCACTGATTCTCCTTGCTGTCTCAAGAGTAAAGGGTGAAAAAGTTTAAGTCTTGAAGGGATGATGATGTGCATCAATATTTCTTGAGTGCCTCATCTTTTATTATAACGTTCCATATGCTACCCCACACCATTCCCTCCCCCAGTATATCCTAAGGAGGACAAATTTCTTTGACGGTACTATCTAGAGGCACCCTTTTAAACAGATGCTGGGAAAAGTGGCAAGAGGTTCCTTTTTCTTGGAAATCGGTGCGTGCCCAGCCCAGCGCCTCCTTCTCAGTGCTAAGCTCCCTTGCTCCTCTTCCTCCCTCCCCAGCACAGCCGGAGCCATGTGGAAGCAGGCAGAAAGGCAGTCGGCTGGGTTTGCACGCAGGTTTCTAGGAGAAGGGCAAGCTGTAAAAACTGACTGTAGTCTGTAAAGAGAGAGCAGTAGGTGGAGGAAAAAAACCCCAAACATGAGAACCACTTCAATAGGAGCTAACTTTCCATTCAGAAGTAAGCCAGGCGACTTAAAAACCGGTATCAAAGTTCCTTTTCTTTGATGGCAGAAACTTCCTTCGCGCGGAGGGAGGAAAGAAGAAAGCTATTCTTAGCCGGGCGGTGGTACCTTTTTTAGCAAGTTTGTTTGCCTCCTGACTCCATCTGCTGGGAAGACACCCCGCTACCTGCTGCCCGCACCGCCGCGGCGGGCAGGAGCGCGGAGGCGAGCCGCGGGTTCGCTGGCTCCCCCCCCCCCGCCCCGGGNCCCAGCCGAGCTGGGGCTCTCCGGATATTTAAACGTGGGGCAGCCTGGAGCCGGGAGGTGCTTCCCTCCCGACACCTCATGCACAACCACTTGACGCTCTCCTGCAACGTGGGGATGAGGCTCAGCCGCCGCCGGACGGCCGTGTAGCAGGGGGCTGCTCTCCTGAGGAGACCGGAGGCCACCGGAACGGGTTCTTCCTCGCCCTCTCCTTTCCTTGAAAACGCTTACATGGCTTCTAGAGCAGAAACGGGAATTTAAGAGGACTTTGCCGTCCGGTGAATCCTGCGGCCGCCCCTTGTTGCTCGTCCCCGGCTCGGCGGGCGGGAGGGGAGGGGTGCGGGCAAGCCGA
>VXBO01013133.1:263576-280443 GCA_013400135.1 Rhinoptilus africanus | reverse complement strand
CGAGGTGACGGGAGGCCGGGAGAAGGTGCCGCCCCAGCGCCGGGAGCGCTGCCACCGTAAGTCCCGGCAACTTCCCCGCCTGCCCTTCCACCCGCCGCCCCCGGGGAAGGGGACGGACAGATCTTGCCTGTCCTTGCAGCCAAAAATAAGCGGTGGTGAAAGAGGGGAGGGGGTTGTCGGAGCGGTGCCCGGCAGCAGCGGTGCCAGCCCGCGGGAAGGGGCGCGGGGGAGCGGGCCGGGGGGGCTCGGCGGGGCCGGGCCCGGTGCGGGGCATCGGCGGGGTAATCCCGGAGTTTCCACTGCGGGTTTTGGGCTGGCTGAGCAGGTCGGTGCCGGCACGGTGTGGGTTAGAGAGAGTCGCCGTTCTCCATCCTGGAAGTACAGGGCATTTAAATAACACCTGAGTCACTAGTCCGTGCTTCTCATTCATGTCGGATATTGTTTCCGTGTTATTTTTCATCTGCTGGACCGATATTTGTACTTTGTCATTTGACACCGCAGATGTAAAAACAAGGCTAGTAGACTTCAGAATATTGCCATTGATGATGGTAGATTGATGTATGAGACTGTTTACTGGATGTGTCCAAGTACAATATAAATGCCTGCCAATTTTGTCTTTGAATTGCTGTATTGATTTCATTCTTGCGGGCTTTTTGACAAGGTTAACGTAGTTGACAATCTGTAAAGAAAAGAGAAAACCTTCTGTTTTATTTTAGCTACAGAATGTCAATTGTAACCCAAATGATGAACGAAAAAAAATCATTCATAAAAAGAGTAAACAGAAAGACTGTAGCCCAAGACCACTTGAAGTCAATATTGTCAATATCTAACAGATGCCTTCCTGACATGCTTTTACATATTGTGGCTACCACTTCAGCTTCTTAAGGGTAATACAGCATGTGATATTCTTCACAGGATAGTGCACTTTCTCTATTACAATAGAGTTAAGTAACCAGACTACAGGGAGTTTAGAATGAATTAATCAAGCCATCGCATTAAAATGCCTTTGTCTTTTTTGTAGGTACTGAATCAAATAAAGCTCTTGCTTCTGCTTCTTTTCCCCTCCAGTGTCGGTAGGGTGGTACTCAGGTGGGGAACCCTTGTGTCTGTTCGGTGGAAGGGTCCCTACGCTGCTCTGGGGCTGAATATATCAGGGATGACTGGGGTAACATTACTCTGCTACCAACAGCGCAAACTGCAGGTGGTGTGGAGATGAAGAGGGAATTTAATTCACCACTCAGAATCCTAAGCATAATTGTCAAGTAGGTAAATTAAATACAGGAGAGATAATACTTCCTTTTAATTTTTTCAGATATCTGATAACCTTTACCAGTAGGTAACCTTTGCTAAGTTACCTCTCTGGTGCTGGTGTCATATGCTGGCTGATGTGAAACTATTCTGAGTTAACTAAAATATTGTGTTTCGGTACCTACAGGCATGTAGTAAAGTATGCAAACTTTATAAACCCCAGTTGGGACCATAATATGTTGGCCCTGTTAAGATCAATGGCAAAATCCCAATTAACCCCTCCAAAGAGAGGGCTTCACCATAGGTCTTCATTATAATTTATAGTCAGTGCCAGCCATCTTTGGTTAGAAATTCAAGTGGCAATGTTTAAATTTGGCTTGCGATGGCACTTCTAACAACTCTCCATAGCACTGCTTTAGAATCATGGATAAGCCACGCACGTTTTAATATTTAAAAAAACCTGCTCTATATATAATAAACTGTGTTTGCTTTCAAGAGGAGTATGCAGTTCAGATTTGTCTTATACTCCAATTTTTATGGGCAGTTTCATCGTAATGGATCACAAACAAGTTAGATTGCAGTTTGCATAAGTACCATATTTTAACAGAGGTATCCACACAGTAGGGGGAAGGGGGGGGAATATTGCCATCAGATTGTGTTGTTTATGGCAAAAAAGTTCACAAATAAACTGCTAAGTATTTGACTTGCTATAAAAATGACAGCAAACAATTGAGCTAAGTTACAGTTTAGTTCTCTGCAGCTCATAAGCTTCAGTGGGAGATGAAGGAACAGAAGCATCTTTTCTAATAACCTTGTTGAAATATTACTGAATAATATATTAAGAAGGATTAGCTTAATAAACGGACTAAATCCAGTTTAGTGAACTTCTTTTCCTTCATGTATACAGCAGAATGGTTTTGAAAACCATCTGAAAGAGTTGAAAATTTTAATTAAAGATGAAAACTTCATTATACAGAGTGTTTGCTGAATTGTTTTTCATCCAACTCTCTTCCAGATCAAAGCAGAATGGAACAACGCATAAAAGCTAGCCAGTTAATATTATATGTTAATTTTAAATCTGCATCGATGGGCCTGTAAGAAGCTAAATGGGCACTTGTAAGTCCTGTTGTATAATAATGTTGGCATGACCAGCATAACTGACAATAATTTCCACTAGTTTTGTGTAAGTGAAGATGAAACAAGAAAGAGCGCATCGTGACAGAGATCCTGAAAATCTTTATATAGAAAAAAGTCTCTTCCATATTTATTTTAAAAATTACGCATGTAAATACAGGTTTTGGGAAAATGAGCAACTAAATAATTGAGCTACATTTGACTGAAAGTTGTGCTAGCTAGTATCATGAAACTCAGTTCTGCAAATGCCCGTTGGTTTTACATATTAGTAAGCTCGTAAGTTCAGTTTTGGTTTATTTCTGATAATTGATGTTTGGCTCCTAACCAAAGTTAGTCAATACTGAAAGTCATATTAATTCTAGAACGTTCTATCTGTGCCTTTCAGGGCGATCCTGTTGTGCGTTGAGCACTTTCAACCACTGTTTGTGGTAGAGTAGCATCCAGTCAGGTCCCTGCCTAGAACTACAAGCATGAAGTAAGATTCACTCTTTTGAAAAATTTGCAATGTAAATACTTAAGAGAGACTGAGACATCTTGCTGAAGGCAATATAGGAAGCCAACAGATGATCTAGGTCTGAAACATGAATACTTCATGTTTAGCAAGGGTACACCGAGTGCTTTTTAACAGGATTGAATGTTAATTGACTCTTTGATAACCATACCCAGAAATAAATGACCAGTGCCTTAAGGTTGTATGTTATTTCCCTCTGATCTTGTTTGCTTCAGTACTAACCTCAATGTTTACTAGCATGCCAAAGAACAGCACATAATTACACGTTGTTTGTTCTGTGCTGGTTTTTGGTCTTACACCCACTTTCCATTTGATAGTGCTTTGAGTCACTTCCCTACTTAGGAAGGAGTGGGTCTGGCTGTTAGAAGCCTCTGGTACATGAATGCAACGCAAGTGCCAGCAGCAAGACATGCCCTGTGGCCCACTCCTGAGAAGCAAAGCGCTGGTCTCTGAGTGGCTGCCATGCCTACGTGACAGAGCTGCTTCGGGTACCTGAAATACCTGCTTTAGGATGAGTCCGAGGACCTCTGCATGGTGTGTTACAGAGGTCGTGTTTTGTATGAGGGCTTGTCGCAATACTAGATGTTGTAGCGAGTGGTTCTGATGCAGAGAAAGGCTAGATGTAAATTTCCTAAAAAGCAATTCCCATCCTTTCGAAGCAGGTGAAGCAACTGTGAAAAATCACATGGCTAACTTGCACTGCTAGTTTTAAAAAACAATTTTGCTTGAAGGTGAAAACCACACATCCTAGATATTTTGTGCTGAAGCTTTTTGTTATTTTTTGCTGCAGTTATGCTTCCATGCATAGCTTGTGATGGTGGGATTTGGCAGGTTGAAAGGAAGGAGAATGTGTACGCAAGACTGTTTTCAAAACTGTCCTTCCTATTGTATAAGATTCGAACCAGTTTTGTCTATGAAGTGGAGAGACACACTGAATTGCTCATATGGAGAAATAGCTAATACAAGACAAGGATGGCAGAGATATTGGCCTCATCTCAGTTGATAAGCAGCACTGCTAACAATGCTGGGCTTGGTATTCACCCAAGAGTTACAACTGGAAAATCCATGGCTTGTGCTAAAGGTTGCATTTATGGGCATGTTTCAGCTCGACATCTTTTTAATCAAGATGGTATCCACAGGTGTTGGAGGAGTCTTACTGGTCTTACCTCCAAGTCTCACTGGAGGTGATCTGCTGAACAAACTGAGGACGTGGTTTTGTGAGCCAGTTGGCTCCATGTGTTTGAGGTGACCCTTGGTTAAGGATATGGGCCTCCAGGGTGGGAAGGACCTGGGGGTGGTAGTTACCCTCTGGTAGAGAGCTCCATTTGGCTGCCTGTGCTGGCTTGTATGGACGTATGCAAAGACTTACCATTAAAGTAAAGAAGGATAAGAAATTTTGGTATTCAGCCAAAGGAGAAAATAGACCCATTGAATATAGTTAATAGGAAATAGCACTGGGAATAAGAGTAGATGGTGCTATGGATTTTTCATGGTTCCCAAAATGCCTTCTGAATTAGGATTGCATGGTGGACAGGCAAACTACTGCTGCTTTTAGCAAGTTGCACACTGAAGTGCTGTAGACCTGAGAGATGGGTTACTGCAAGGATCAGCTGAATGCATGCACCACAGACCCAGGGAACCTGCAGGGAGGAGCTCTCCTGGGTCCAGGAGGACATGGACTGATGGTGCAGTACTGGTGTTCTTACCGGTACATACCATACACAAAACAAACTGAAAAATGCCATTCACACAAGCACATCTTACCTGCTGCACCTCAACATGATTGCAGTGCACCTGTTTTTTTCACAGTAATCCAGTGTGGTTCAGTAAAGGTGACAGGGAACGGCATCTATTTTAAAATAAGCCTCTGGAGCTTGGCTTTTTTATCATTTACTTCAGGTATACTTATGCAAACTTGGCCAAGCAAATTCGCTGTTTACACCACACTTTTAGTAGTATTTTTGGAAATAAGCATGCATTTCAGTTTCACGTTTTATGTGACACTGTTTAGCAAATAATTTCATGTTTGGTCATATCCAGCATTGTATATATGAACTATATCACTCCTTGTGGATTTTGATGAACATTATTAACTGTTACCAAGAGTTAGATGAAAAATACAATTACTAAATTTTGCAGTATTTTTGAACCTATGGTTTCACTGTATGTTATTTACAGCAGCTTTAGTGGTATGTACTTTGAAGGAGTAGAACAATGCGATGTTGGTGGCCTTGACATGTTAACTTTAGTTTATGATGTCCTCATTAGCTTGGGCTAAAGTACAGGACAGAAAATTGCTATTATTCAAAAGCAAGTGTTTGAAATGCCTTTCTCTTCCTGGATGTGCTACAAAGTGCTGAACTACCTCTCCACAATTAGAAAAGCAGATTTTTATTCTGTTGTTCTATCCTAGAAATAGGACACTTGTGCAGGCAAAGCCAAGTGGGTTCACAGACATATCTGGAGGTTGCTTGAGTGAAGATTAATTTTGTCTTGTCTTCACAATTATCTTCTCATAACTAAGCTGACAATTAAAAAATCTCATTTAAATAATGTGTAATGCTTCTGAAAAGGCAGTGTTGCTGTTACAAAGATGTCAAGGCTCTGTGATTAAGATTGTGCTGAGATATACTTGTAAACCAAAAAGAACTAAACTTCTATTTTGCTTTTTTATTAGTGATTGTAATGAGACTCCACGTTTGGCACAGGGTCCCTTCAAAGGTCAACTGAATATTCTGTGTGGTTTTTTTTATGGTGAAATATTTATTTAGTTTTCAGTGCTCGTGTAACAAAAAATTGCTGCTATCCGTGGCACTGTTTAGAGCTTGATGGAATAGCGAGGAAGGTAATCAAAGACTGAATAAATTTGTGGAGTGAATTATCCACTTCTGTTTCTCTCGGGCAGCACCAAGGCAAGCTTTGACAGGAGAAAGCTCACGTGACTGTATCATTTCAGCTGTGATGTATGCAGATGGGTTGACTCCATTTCTGTTAGTTTTGATTTCCCTCCAGCTGATATCAGTAGTGAGCGTTAACTGCTTAGAAGAATCACAGGTAGCTCTGCAGTTGTATTTCCTTGATATTGTTTGTATCTGCATGTTCCCTGCAGGTTGTGTGTGCAGAGCAGTTATCTGTAACAAATCAAGCTGTCTTGATTTAAGTGATCTGTGAAGAAGTAATGTGATGTCCACAAATGATTTTCCCTTTTAAGTTTATCCCTGTTATGATGTGGTACCAAACTGGTGATGCTCCACACTGCCTTCAGTCAAGAAGGCACAGTTTGTGTCTCACTTTCTGCTGCACAAGCTGCATTCTTGTAGAACATATGATTTTCTCCAGCTTGTTTTCTTAATGTTTGTCTCCATTTATGTAGTCTTAGTTACCTGTAGCCTTAGTCTGTGGCCTGTATTCTATCGTCTTAGTTACCTGTAGCTATGCAACTTCTTCATCACTAGATCATTCTCTTACACTGCGCTCCCTTTTCATCATTGAAACATGATGGTGCATTTTGCTGTATGTGAGCTAACAAGCAGATGGTGAGCATCTTTGGATGGACGAGTATAATTCCTCATGGAAGACGAATTAATGCCGTGCCATAAAGTTACAGCTCTTTATATGTTACAGACTGTCATCTCTTGACCATTGGAGCACCATGTACAACAAAAGATGCTTGATGATCTTTAGATTGTCGTGGTAGTCCCTTTCCAAACTATACCAGCAGCCTGGAACACCTTGTGCATGTGAGCATTTCATTCTCTTAAACATGCTGTGTGCAGTCTTCTCTAGCCTTAAATATTGGAGGACAAGAGAGGGAGGATGCTTACACCTCCACTACTTTGATTACTTAGAGAGACTTCTTAATTTTTTCTTGACATTGGTAGGGAAAGGTATCTAAGACCGCTGAGTTTCCTCATGCGACTAAAAGTTGAATCTCTCCTATTAAGAACTCTTCCTGTTCTCACTAGTCAGTCCAGCTCCTAATGAGATCCTCATTTTCTTTTGTCTCCAAATCCCCTCCAAACAGTTCAGAAGGTGAAAGGGTAGGTCTGCTGCTGTTATCCTCAGCTGTGCTGTTGCTGCTGGGGTGGAAACACTATGAAGACTGAAAATATGGGATGCAGAAATTACATCAAGTAACAAAAAATTTAGAGAAGGAAGTGTTTTGCAGAGAAAGGAGAATTCAGAGGAAAAAGGTGCTTTGAATGATACGTGTATCTGTGCATTCAGTAGAGATGACCTTCTGGAAAGTTACATTACAAAACGCCTAATTAACTAACAGCAGTATCTTCTATTTACATATATTGTAGCAGGGGAAATCTCATTTATGCTGCAATGTTTAATTTTGCATATGTCCTGTATTGATAAGACAGATCACTGATACTGATTTAGTTTCTTATACAGATGTTTGAGCGGATTATTGAATCTTAATGTTTTATATTGCAACTTTTCCAGGAACTGTGTTTCTAACAAAGGAAAATGGCAAACATGATTAGTGTGAGGCTGATTCAAAGGGTAGTTTAGTCTGACCAAGTTAAAGCATCTCCAGTAAGTCCTTGGCTTTGCTTCAGGCTGTTTAAGAACATCCCTTGAGAAACTGAAAGAGTAACCCATAGACAGCTAATCATGTGCTCCTGACCATGTGGAGTTGTAGTGCTTGGATTTTAGCAAATCCTTTAAGCCACGGTCTTGAGAAAGACTTAGTGATGGGGAACAAATTGGGTGCGAGGAGACTTTCTTTAATTTTCTGAGGGCCACTTCCCCTACTACAGACTGCTCAAGGGCTTGACTCATTTAAGCCCTTGAGCTGTTTGCATTATAATAAAATATTTTCCTCTTTGTTCAAATGTTGCCAAGTACATTTTGGGCTGAAGCAGGATCAAGTAATAAATAATAATAATTGTTACCATATGTTCTCACAGATAAAACAGACCCAGTATTTTCTACTCCACTGTTTTTTATTGTATTTTTCATTTTTCATGTCTCATGCTATTTGATAGTATGTGCTTCCTAAAGACTGGAGTAATTTCAGGACTGAAAAGAAAACGTGTATGTTTGGATTTATATGCGTTTAAAATTCGGCTGGCTTATTGGCAATCAGATCTGCAGCGTTTTGAAGGAAATGTGTTCATCCCATGAAATACCTAATGTAATCGTAGATCATTGCTGGAAAAACCTGTAGGTAATCATCATATAACCTTATCACTTCTTCTCTTTCACCTGCTATCCAAAATAATTCACATCTGAGGTCTACATGCGAACTAAAAAACCAAGCCCCCTCCAGCATTTTGTCATTGCTGTAGTTGAGTTGTCTGCACAGTGCTAGAAACTACACAAAGTTTTGTATTTACACTAGTCGATGGTGAAAAACATAGCAGCCTTCCCTTTAACAAGAGGAAAAGAAGTGTGGCTTAATGGCCTATAGAGCTTGAGAAATTAGTACAGTTAAGCCAGAAGGAGGTATATATGTACTATATACAGAAAAGATCCTGTGGAACCTCAACTGAGGTAACTGAAGGTATTTTCATACACTCACAAAATATTGGGACAATGTTTTATTAATATCAAAGCCTATAATTTCTCTCCTTACATAAATAGCTTGCAAAATCTGGTCAGAATCTTATTTACTATAGTGTGGGTCATCAAATATGGTACAGCAATGCCACGTACCACATCAAAGAATATGTTTGGTAAGAGATTTCTTGAAATGATGAACGGTAGTTTTCAACTCATATGTAATTCCACTTGAAGATATTGCGTGGTTATAACACTTAAACATACTTAGTTGGGCTAATTACTTCAGTGTAGAAGTTTGTAAAAAGTATTTCAGAACTAATTTTACTGTTGAAAATGTTCCATTTTTATAAAGAAAAAGGAAACATACTAATGAATTGCAGGGCATTTTTATGAAATCTATATATTTGCTATCATTATAAAAATACTTTTGCAGGTGAGCTGAATTTCAATTATGTATGCATGTATGTTATTTACAGTAAAATATTATTTTAGTTCAAACAAATGCACCATAATATAGTAAGCGCCTTGTACTCTGCAATGGGAATGGTTTGGATGAACAAAGATGGAACAGCCTAGAGGAGATACTGGGAGAGAATACAGCCCTATTCATAGTGCATACTTGTGAAAAAAGAAGTCAACTGTCTCAATGTTCAATCTGTTGAATTTATTTGGAAAATTTTAGCCAGATAATTTTAATTGCCTTTGAAAATCTCTAGAGCAAGATATATTGTTTTGCATATGTCCACAAGTTCTGGTTGCTTTTTGTCTCTGAGAAGTTCTTGTGCTACCATGTGGTGGAAAATGGACTTGGCAGTAGATGATTTCTGAGTCAGGACTGAACTTTTTAGCATTTGTGTAAGAAGACACCCACACTTGTACAGCCCTGATCTTCCTAGAGCTTTGGTCTGCAATCACAGTTTTGAGGTAGTGTAAGTCAGTTTATGCTGCGCAACTGAGGGCAGAGAGAACAGGACTAAAGCACAAAAGAGGAGAGGAAAGAGGTATAAATTGTGTGGAGCGTGGGAAAACAGGAATGGTCTCAGACATAGAAGAGCGATACTGAATGTGGAGTTAGAAGTTAGTACTGAGGGCCAGTGGAGTTTGTGACAGGTAGAATTTGAGACCAGCTTGTTTGACAAGTTAGACGCCGAGGGACAAAGTGATATCTGGAAACCACTGACCTTCCCAGGAAGAGGCATTTAGGTGCTAGTAGGAATGGGGGTTGGCAGGACGTCAGGGCAACAGGAGGACAATGCCTTAGAAGAGGCAGAATTCTCTCCCCTCTCTTCCCCACTAAATATACCAGAGTCATGAAGCCAGGGAAGTGAGATAGTTAAGAAGGGGAGAAACTGAAGGCCAGGGAAGGAGACTGGTACTGCAGTGGCAGAAAGTTTGGAAGGAGCTAGGTCTGACTGTGAGTTGTGAATGGTACTGAAAGAAAGGAGAGTGGAGGTGAGTGAGTAGAAGCAGCTGATATCTATGAGGACACAGGAGTGGAACAGAAAGTTCACAGTAGAGGAGCTCAAGGTGAGAGAGGCAATACCTTTGGCAATGCACCAATCTTGCATGACCTTCCTGAGTCTCACTAGTCATCTGGTGTCAGCAGATATCTGTGAAGATTTCTGGTGATGTTTTATTTTCCTTCAGGACTTAAATGTACAAGATGTCAATCTGCCACTGCTGTGACCAATTCAGCCTCACTGATGTAGACTTTTGCAGTGTACTTTGAAGGTTCTGGTCTCTTTCATGAGCTGTTTTCACCATGCATAGTTAAAACACTGGTGTACTGATTTAAGACAATGGTATATGTTCTTCATGTGTTTATTATGGTGAGCTTCAGAGAGCAAGATATAGACACAGAAGCTATCTGAAAACTTTGCTAATTTAAGCAACTCTGCTTAGTTCACATCATTCAATGTGTGAGCAGGACTTGCTGACTGTAGCTAGGTCCCACTGTCTCGTAATAATCTAAACCAAGTTCACAGACTCAGTTCCTGAGAAAATTTTATGTACCTCATACAGGTGGCATACAGAAAGGCAAGAAGTGTACACCTCCTGCACTTCCAGAAAGCTGCATTTAATGCACAAGTTTAGTTCATGTAATCAGGCAAAGGAGGAGAAGGATTCTCTGTTTCTCATATTCTTTTGTACAGACAGATGAAAACATTTGTAACTGTCCATAAGGGAAAACTTCTGAAGCTAACTGAAGAAATGCGGATGGACAATTGATGTGAAGCATACTGTTTCAGAGAGAGAAGTTCTTCATTCAGAGAAGTCGTCTTAGCAAAGTTGAGGACATACTGAGTCCTTTGGTGTGAGTAAGCCAGCTGTACCTGATTATAAAAAGACTGTTTTTGAAAAGAGAATGGTGTGCTGGAAATGTCTAATAGGATGAGGTAAAAAAGAAGGAAAAGTATGTATGTTAGTGGAAGACACTTGAGCGTCCTAAAATATTGCTAGAATGGCTAGAACATAAGAGATACAGAGCAGATGAGAGGACACCTCAGTAATTGTGATGGCATGTAGATGATAAAATGTGGGAGGTCAAGAGTCACTCATATACACAGTCACAAAGAGAAGCATCAACTACAGTTCATGTTAGAAGAGAAGCATACTGCAGAGGCACAAACCCAGCAAATTGCCAGTGAGCATGGAAGTATCATGTAATGAAAAATGAAAAGCAGGTGTTTGAGAAGATGTATGTTAAATACTGCAAAGCAAACTGAGAAGATCAAAGCGCTCAATGTGTACAGCTGAAGAATGTCTCTGGGGAAAGCAGCCAGCAGCAATGTTGCTGTTAAAAAAAGGAGATTTATAGTGGTGAGATGCGCAACTTTTGAACTAAATTAAGAAGAAATATCCATAAAAATTATCATTGATATTGGAGTACAATTTTTGGAACTGACTACAGAAAAAGTTGAACCTGTATCACAAAGCATAACAAGGCTAGTAGGATACAAGAGCATTTATTCTATGTAGGTAAAAGTCCAAGGATACAAGTAAGTGTCCGAATAGCTATAATAGGCACTCCTGCAGGATTAATTTTGGATGTAAAGTTTAGGTATTCTTTAAATTTGATAAAAACATTAAAAGCAGTGAAAACTAGAAAAGGATGTAGCCTAGCAGGCCTCTGTAATACTAAGATTTTATGTGTGTTTGAAGATGGAGGATGTCAACAGCTTGCTGCAAAATCTAGCTATAAGGTGGTACCAGAAGTGCATACTGCACTGTGATATACTATTATTTCTATTTCAAGCCCCTTGGCAATGAAGACATTAATTAGGAAAGTGAAGAAGTCATGGGAAAGGGTACACCTGATGGTGGAGGTAGAGAAGAAAAATGACAGGGTGTTCCATGTATGCGTAGATACTAAAGATCTGTAAGGCAATGCATCAGGAACAAATCATCACAAGAACAATCATGCAGTGATACAGGAACAAAACATCCCACTCATGTTAAATGACATCTCTTCCAAGCCCTCTCTAACAAGCATATTCATTCTGCTAGATGCACAATTCGGTACTGGAAAGTCAGATAGGACAAGGAGGGCAGCTAATTAATGCCTTCCAACACGTTATCCATAAGGCAGCATTTCAAAAATGCCTACTGACATATCATGTCCACAAGATATATTGAAGAAGAGAGGGCTTGAAATAGCAGAAAATCTTACCCCCCTACTGGAGTGAATGCCCCTAAAACCCAATAGTGTTAATCACATGATACTGGAGACATTTCTAAATCACAGTCAGTTCCAAATCATTAGGAAGCAGATGAATGAGAACAGTTGAGCATTGGAACAGATTGCCCAGAGAAGCCGTGGAATTTCCATCCTTGGAGAAATTTGAAACTGGCCTGGATACGACCCTGAATAACCAGTTCTAACTTTGAAGTTGCTAGGTTAACTCCAGAGGTCCATTCCAGCCTTGTTTTTTCTATAACTCATGGAATTACTGTGGTGTTGAAAGGAGGCATCCAAGCATATTCAAAAATGGGCAAAAGGAAAAAAGGATGAAAGCACTAATCACCTCAAAGGAACTGAAACTCAGAGTAGGGGTAGCAGCTTACCTGCTAAATGGCAGAAATTATGTCATCTCTTTAAGAACTTGAAGGAGGAAGAGATTACATTGTATGGTCCAAGAATTTTAGAAAATATGGACACAGTTTACACCTTGAAATGAAATGTTCCTTGGGGATATACCTCTACAGGATGCGCTGCATGAGCTGGGGACATTGCACTAGTGAAGTATGTGGCAACATTTATGAAAACACAATACACTTTCAGCTGTCTCTCAAACATTTTTCCTTCCATGTCTTAGATCTTGCTTCTTCATCTTCCATGTGTACGATATGCTGAGCTACTGAGAGCAGGTAGTGAGTTTTAGAAGTTTAAAGAAAAAAATGCCAAGTCATCGAAAGGAAACACATTGGCTCCTCATCTGTGGAATCACAATAATACTATCTCTCACCAGACAGCAGTAGTTTAAAGGTGAGTTAGTTGTCAGTGAAGCATTTATACTGCAGTAATGAGCACCAAGGAAAAAGCCATGTAAAGAAGGGACTAAATCTGTCTACCATGCAAGGTTTGATATATGTACAATAAATGAAATCCACAAAATACTAGTGATAAAATATAGTATTGAATTACTTTTCATTCAGTGGGCACTGCTCATCCTTAGGAACCAAGTGAAGAAGGATTCAAATGTGAAATGAAATGTGAGGACAAGTAATTAAAAATTGTAGTACCTCTCCCCAAGAAGGCAAAATAAAGGTTAACCTTAGAGCCTTTATAATCTGGAGAGCCTTTAATCATCCGACTTTATTACATGATTTTAATTTTATTAATGTAATTCCAAGAGACTCTATAGGAGATAAGGGCGCCACTGATTTACACACACAGGAATGTACTCTATGTTTTTGTTTAAAAGATAGTTTAAGATCACTGAACAGAGTTTTTGCTAAAAACTTCATCAATTAGTAAAATCAAAGGTAGAAAGTGAAAACAATGCAGAAATTTAGAGCCTTAGGCTGCAAATTAAAATTTCAGAAAGCTAAAGCTGATGTACTTAGGATACTATTGAGAGCTAATATTGAAGTGGTCTTAATGCTGCTGACTAGTTAAAGCTCATCAATCTTAAAGAAAGTGGCAGTATGACAATGAGTGTGTTCGCTTTCTTTTTTTAATGCTAGTTCATGAAGAGCTCTCATTTTCTCTGGATCATTAGTATTAGACTGATACAAGAGGTACACCTCTGTTCCTCATCATCTGCTTGCTTTTAAAGTTGTTGGGGTTTTTTTAAGAGTCAATTGGACACTACAAGAGAAATCAAGCAGTGCCAGGGCACATGTTTGCTCCTGTAAGTGGAAGCGCTGCCATCCTTTCAGTGAGGCAGAAGTGTGTCAGCAGCCAGTTTTCCTGAGACAGGAACTAATACAAGGTGCAATCTGATATTCGAAGTAGTTAGAATATGGGGTACTGTAAAATAGCAAAGATACTTGTTATCATACTTTAGACACCTCTAGCATTACTCGTAGGTTTTTGTACCTGCTGTAATGTGTGCATAACAGAGGAATATCATACTGGTCAAATCCTGTTTGGTACACTGACTTCCTCAAATTCTGATGAATCCCAGAGCGACATGATTATGTATGACAAAACTCCTAGTTAATAGTAAAAAAAGAGATGGTTAGACTTTTGGAGCAGGAGGAAAACACTTCAGGTATTCAGACATTCATTTAAGGCAGAGATCTGGTGGAAAACTGTCTTTCTTCTTTCTCCTTCTTATCTAACTTGTACACTATCATTCCTGAGCAGTTTTCTCCTCAACTCAGCAAGGTATTATCTAGAATCCCTGGGTGTGATCAAAGTATGAGGGTGGAAAGGGTGAGAAGATGGCTTTGGTTTCTTAAAAGTTGGTGATTTAGATTATTATTATAATTTTATTAAAGCAGCATTTCTCAAACTATTTTCCATTTTATCCTCCTTCGAAGTAAGCTTAACTCTTCAGGCAAACATAGCAAGTAAGAAGCACTGCCACACAGGGAGGAGAAATGTAGTACTTCTCAAAGTACTATACAAGCTAACTTGTGCCACGCAACTTTTCCCAAGAGATGAAAAGAGAATATCTATCTACTGTGAAAAGAGAATATCTATCTGCTACTTGTAGGTAAGTAGAATTAGAGGTTTCTGTAGCTAGGAGATACACTCTTAAAGCATGGTCTGGGTGCATGATTCAAATTCCTGTCACTCTGAAACTAGGTCCCTATCCTATCTGCTTGCAGATCTTGTTTTGCCATCCTGCTTAGAGTTAATCTGGTCTTCTAATAATAAAAAAACCCTCTCTTTTGCATTTTTCTTCCAATAATGTGTACCGCCCTTGGGTAGAACTCGCTTTTTCAGGGAATTGAGAAACAGTATATAATGGGCATTTCCATAAACAAATCATAACAACTTAAATCACTAGCCTGAATTCATACATTTGAATCAGTGGTTATGCAGACTGGAATCAGAGCATCTGTCCTTTTATGCTTGGAAGTAGAATGGTAAAATACAATAAAAATGCATGACACATAATCAATCTCCTCGGTGTCTAATGAAGGGACTGGGCGGATCTCAGGTGCTCCCAGCACCGTGTCTGTGTGTGGTGGCCTCAGAAGATGTGATGCAGGGAAGCTAGATGCCAGCAATCCTTTCAGCTTTTTCTGGCCAGGCAGACATGTGGGACAGGGGTGTGCGGGTTGCAGCGACGCTGCTCCGAGCCGTGCCAGCTGGCTCTGGTGCCAGCGGGGGCCAGAAACGGTGTCACCAGGCTGATGTAGCACTGAACACAAAAGGCTGCATCCTCGCTCTCTGCTGGCTGCCTCAGTGCCACTCTCAGACACATGCACATTTGCCCGTTCTCAAACCTGACTGCTTGTCCCTCCACTGGGCAGGCATGCTCTGAGATTTTTTTGTAAAATAATTGTTTCTTCTGAGAATTACAGGCGTGAAAGCTCAGGCGTGACTCCCTGACCCCCAGGTGCTGGATGAGCACAAACTATTGTGCTGTATAATGGATCTGGCATGGTAAAAAGGGAGTTCCCACGGAGTGGGCAGTTGTAACAGTGTGAGTAGGCTCATCCTGGTGTGGGTGAAAGGGAGAAACTGTATACTGATGGATAAAAAGCATATCTGTGCTGTAACCACATCAATTACTGCACCAAGTACTTCTTCCAATTACAAAAAAGAGGATACTCTTAGCAGTCATAGTGGTTTTAAAACTACATAAGCCAACCCTGTGACCCACTGTACATCAGACTTATATTACAGTTACTTGAAATCAGTGGATTCATATGAAGTCCCCTTTGTACCGTCAATGTAGTGAAGAGCGACTGTAGTGAAAAAGAGAATAGGACCCAATGCATAGAATTAAGGTCCCTTTGCATAAATCTGTTTGTGAACATGAGTCTAGAAATGGTAGATATATATGTAATCCATGTTTTTTTCAAAGTCTTTTAACTCGGCCGGAATAGTATAATTGGTCCCAATGGTAAAGGAGAATGTGTCCCTCTGTTTTGTTAGTCCTCTGACTAACAAACTGCACATGAACTACATACTTTTCTGAAGGTTTATGTTTAATCTTGGAGACTTTATAAACTCATACCAATTCTGTGGGGTTTTTTCTGATATTTTGCGCTCCACAGCTGCAAGGGACGTTAGATATAACAAAAGTAGTTCCATATATGCCTGACAGTTTCCTGCTAAAAACCAATGTTTTAAATAAAAAGCAAAACCAATAATAGAAACAGAATGTAGTGGCAGCACAATTAAGTAACAGAGGGCTGAGATAATCTCATAAAACCAGGAAACATAAATTCAAAGCTGAAACCTCATTTTTAACTTTTCTTTTTGACCACATACCAAGGAGAGCCTAAAGCACAGTCTGATTTTCCCCTAAAGCATGACATTAATTCCATTATGTTTGCTTGTGTGTATCTCTGCATGTGTCTGCATGTATTGCATCTTTTAATTGTTTTCACTGGGAATCCTGGACAGTGCCTGTTAGCGTAAGGGAAGAGAATGAAAAAAATTGGTGTTAAGACACAACCTTCTCATCAGGAACATAGGCACTAGAAGGGGAAGAGTTAAGAGGAAAACACAAAGAATAAATGCTCAGGAAACATGGCTATTGCTGCTGCTATTACTGCAAGAGAAAAAAGGACGCATGAGAAAGCTTGCAAAAAAAGGAAGAAAACCACAGGCTTTTGCAAAGCCTTGAGCTTAAGGAGCATGGAGAGCTATTTTTTTTTTTTTTTTTCCGTTTTAGGGAACTTCCCTGCAAAGGAGGCTTTTCCAATTTTCTCAGACTTACTTACCTCACCAAGTCTTTTATCGGAGGTCGATGAGATGCCCAGTAGGTGGCATCCTTTTAACACAGTGCTAATACATCTTCCCCCCCCCCCCCCCCCCATCGACCTATTCGA
>VXBO01013133.1:39089-263546 GCA_013400135.1 Rhinoptilus africanus | reverse complement strand
TTCTGCAGAATTTAAATTGATTGTCGCAGAATTGGCACATGCAAAAGTTATGTTGTTGCGAGGACTTTAAGTCAAAACTCTCAAATTTGGAATCCTGAAGTTTCAAAAAAACCTGTATTTGGGAATCTAAGTGAAAGAGAGAGAGGGAGGATGCGTTTTCCCTTGTTGGTTCAGAACAAGTTTCTGAGGGAGTTTAAAACAAGCTGCAGTTTCACAGCACCTACTGAAACCACTTCTGTGGGTTCTAGCTCAAGGACTGTGATCTATTTTAAGGACGCGTTTGTGGAATGTGATGATTAGGAAATTGTGTTTACATTTGAGCAATTGACGATAGAAATTGTGACATCTTACTGTCTACATTTAACTTACCTCTGTTACATCTTTTTCATTTTTGAAATGTGTTAATTTTTTTCTTCCTGAGAAATAATCCTAACGATAGCTGGGCAAGTGGATGTTTTTACAAACCCATCTCTGCTTGTGTGTTTGCACATAATTCTATATATGAATGATGTCATTGGACGTAGTTTGAATAGACACGTGCTTCAAGCTGTTAGCATTCGGTATAGGGCATCAGTATCAGGTACCAGCTGTCCATTCAGTTAAACCAGTCCCCCATCTAAAAGCACATAGCTAATTCACAGGCTGGATGCAGGTGGAAAACAAATATGCTTGAAGTGTTTGGGAATGTGTTGGATCAGGATACTGAGCAGCCAGGGATGTCTCTGCTCTGCATAAGAAAGCGTTTCCGGACATTTGTTCTTCCAATTGAACAGCCACCTCCATGGTCTGCCTGCACTTTCACCTTCCTTGGAGAGGAAAAGCGCCAGAACTCTGCTTCAGTTCATTCTGTCTGGAAACAACCCCAAAAAATCGCAGCCACTGTCTAGTGATACAGGATCTGAAATAAACATACTTGGTAGCAGAGCAAGTCACACTAGTTTTAAAGCTCTCTTTGACCAGAATCGGATGGACAGATCTGCATCAAATGGAACATAGACTGACTTTTTGAAGCATTTTTCTCCAATTGACTGCTCTGAAGTTTGTGAATTACCATGGAGTAAAGATGCTGTACTGTCCTTTGCTTATCTGTAATGGATCAAATTGTATCTCCAAGTCCTAATACTGTAACAAGTTGATTATCCAGTTAATTTACAGCAGATTGTCAAGTCACTCTGAGAAGTAAAATTTGAAAAAGTGAGGTTGAGATACCGACCTATTTTCATTCCTTCTGTTATTTTAATGAAAATTTATTCTGAATATATGTTTTATCCCAAATTGTGTTGAGGATGTTGTTTTAAGGGGCATACAGCTCTCTTAATATTCTCTATACATGCTTGCTTAGTGTTGTTCTTCTCACATACAGACCAGTCAAAGAGTCCATCTCTATAAATTCTTCCATCCTTGTCTGTTCTGCCTGCAACAATTACAAAGACAAAACTCCCCCAAAAGAGAAAAGTAAAAAAAGATTGTGGATTACTGCTGGTGAAAATTTAAAGTGAAAGAATATTTCCAAGGCTAGGAAAATCCCTTCTACAGCACAGGTATGGGGAAACTTTTCCTGCTGGAAGTGTTGAAAAGCAGTACTACATTAAATGAAAGTGTATGAGGATTACAAGGATAATCTTCTAAACAAGTGTGAACTGCAAAGTTACCTTTCTGAGTCTGCAGGCAGACCATCTCAGTTTATCTGCTGCCAAGCATAACTTTCGCAGGTTGTACCAGACTGAAATTCATATAATGGCTTCATGTGAGTGGCAGTACGTGAATCACAGCAATTTATAAAACTCCTGCTGCTGTTTGGAAAAAGCTCAGAGGGGCTGTATTACTATAGGGTCAGAGGAAAGACCCCAATAAATATAGTTTCAGACTTGGATAGACTAATAAAATCTTCTAAAATAAGCAGGGTGCTGGAGGATGCTGGAAGGATAAAATTCCTTTTCCCTTCAGGCTTACAGCAGGGGTGGAGTTTCAATATTTGAGATAGATGTTGGGGAGAGAGAGAATAATGCAGAGGACACCCTGAGGCAGTGCTGTCTTAGGTGTTACAGTGTACACCATCACAGCAAATAGACATATTTGTCTCAGCACCTGCTCACTGATGCTCTGAAGTTGCTTTAATGACTCATCTTCATTGTTGATGTTAAAGCAGTAGGTGTCTAGTAGCAAGGGCTGCCTGTGATAATTCAAGCTCTGTGGCAATTGCTTAACAAATCGTCTGCTTAGTGCATCTCTCAGAGGTTAATGTGCAAGCATGGAGAGCTGTGCTGACACAGGAACCCCCATCATTCCCTAGGGATGTTTCAAGTCTTTGTTTGTTGGAGTTTGCTCTTAGATTTATCTGAGAGATGTGCAGAACCAAGCGCTGCCAGCGTGCACCCAAGGAGGGCCAAGTAGGGAAATTTTTATTTCCAATAAAAGGTAACCTTTACTGCTGTGCTAATAAGTGGTCTGTAGGACTGACACCCTATGTATTTAAGCAAACTGAGGTTCTGTATGAAGAAAGGAACAGTTTTTGAAGCACCTCAGTGCATTATTAAATATGTCAAATTCTATAGGAAACCTGTATCACTATGTATTATTACCTTCTCTTTAAATTATACTGTTGTCAGTCTCATAGTAGTTGGAGACTACTCTTCAAGGGCTTTTCAAACAGCAAACTGAAACACTGCTCCTGCCCAGAAGGCTTACCAGCTAAGCCATGAGAAAAATATAGTCAATTTTGATAGAGGTAGTTAGAATAACAAGCCATAGTTAATAGAGGCCTATTCAGTAACACTAGAAGTTTATTTGGAGTGCTTTTTTCCTGCCAGATGTTTCAGAAAATGTGACAAAGTTTAATTATATGGTTACAGAGTTAATTAAGAAATGATAGCAGGGACTGAGTGAAATTAGGAACAGTAATCAGGAAGGAAAAGTTTTTTACTTTGAAACAGAAGTGTGAGTAAAGCCGAGAGACAAGAGAGGAGGAAAAGAGACAGTAGGAGGAATTAAGTAGGCTTTTGACACAGCATCAGCCTGAATGACATGGCAGAGATCGACTTGCTAGATACTAGCAAACAGGAGTTCAAAAGAAATCCTAATATTAAAAGAGAAAATACAGAAGAAATCCAGAATATAGACTGGAGCAAGTGCCTGGAAAGTTTCAAGCAAGAAAAGTAATTTTTAAAAAGATCCAGAAAAGACTTGTAAGTCAATGAAGTTAAAGGAGGATGGGGTGAATAGATATGGTCTTTAAGACATGTCACAGAAGAAAATCTCTCTAGGCAGCTAAAGTCTGGAGAGTGAGTCTTGAAAGGGGTTGCAATAATTAGCTGCACTGGATAAATTAGCAGAAAAAGAGAACTGTGTAGGCAGTAGTGACACTTATGGCTGCAATCCGATATTTTTTTTCACACCTAACGATTTTTCCTTTATCCTTTCTGCTTGATGGTAATATTTCTTTAGAAACATCTGTTATATGGTGATCCCATAGATAGGTTTGTGGTTGGATTGTTGGATTGGTGTTTGGTTACACAGTAGCTTACTGGGTTTGTTTCTATTTTGCTTGTTTGTAAAAGTCCCCCGGATTTGTCTTGTGTTTTGTATCCTGTAAAATACAAACCTTGTAAGAGAAAGCAAACTTCTTGAGTGTAGTAGCATTTCCTTCATAATGAATGTTTGATCCTGTATTTTGCTTTTGAACCTAGTAACTTAAAGCCGTTTCAGTTGCTTTATCTTGTTACAGAAAATGGTGTGGTCTTGACTTACAAAGGACAGCCATTGATGGTACAGTTGCAGAGCAACACATGGTTTGAAGAGGCAAATATTTACTTGGACTAGTGCACGTTTGTTTTCATGATGTGAAGCAGTCTGGGTATTTAATAAATATTTCTGGCCAGACCAAATTATGTTTGTTTTAGGCATGCTTTATGTGGTTTCTTCTTACATACCTGACTTGATATTTGGGCACGCCCTTAGGATCTAGTTGTCCTTCAGCTGAAATCACCACAAAGACCCACGCAGTTATAGTAAATCAGGCAAGCCCTTAATAACTCCCTACCATACCCATAGTGAATAATTCTGGAAGAAATTATTGATTTCATTATTGATTTATTAATCAGGAATTACACAAGGTCTAAGTTAACAAAACAACTGAGCAGTTGAGAGCACAACCTCCCATACCGTGTGCCATGTTTATCTATCAATTACATTTTCTGCAACTATCTCTGCCTACCAGATTGGCAACACATATGCAAAACCCACTTAAAACTATTTTACCACAAACAGGCAGAGGTAATGAGCTCATTTCTATGGAAATCTTTCAATATTGTTATTGTTGCCTGCCTGACAACTGATTTGTAAAAATATTTGTCCAAATTTAATAGCTTCTTATTCATCAAGAAAGATTGAAAAAAGAATAGCATAAAAACACATAGGAGGTAATTGATTTACAAATAAGCTTGGCTTTCTGTGAGATAATTGATCTGACCTTAATTCAGAAGAAAAAAATATTAAATCAGTGCTAGTACATGTAAGGGAGAGACTGTAAAACCAATAATTATGTCTTGTGTGTTGCAATATTTCATCAATGCAAATCCGTTAATCCTTCTGAAGGTGATCCTGCTCACATTTGATAATGTAATGCAAAATACCTTTGCCGTGAATATGATGATCTGCCTGAAAGAAACAAACCAACAAAACCAACTCTAAATCACCGAATCACGGAATCATGGAATCTTCAGAGTTGGAAGGGACCTCTAGAGATCATCTAGTCCAACTCCCCTGCCAAAGCAGGATTGCCCAGAGCACGTTACTCAGGACTGCATCCAGACAGGTCTTGAAAGTCTCCAGAGAAGGGGACTCCACAGCCTCCCTGGGCAGCCTGTTCCAGTGCTCTGCCACCCTCACCATAAAGAAGTTTTTCCTCATATTTGATTGGAACTTCCTATGTTCCAGCTTATGCCTGTTACCCCTCCTCCTGTTACTGGGAACCACTGAAAAGAGCTTGGCTCCATCCTCCTTCAACCCACCCTTTAGATACTTGTAAACATTAATAAGGTCTCCCCTCATCCTTCTCTTCTCCAGGCTAAAGAGTCCCAGCTCCTTCAGCTTTTCCTTATAAGGGAGATGCTCCAATCCCTTAATCATCTTAGTTGCCCTTCGCTGGACTCACTCCAGCAGTTCCCTGTCCTTCTTGAACTGGGGAGCCCAAAACTGGACACAGTATTCCTATTTTCCTAAATAGGAATTATTATACAATTTTTATTATAGGACACAGTATTCCTATGTTCCTAAATCAATTCCTATTTGAAGTTTGTATGAGCTTTCATTGTTTCTGAGGGGTAAAGCTATGCATCAGAAAATTTATTTGGAAAATTGCAGTGGGAGTCAAGATCTAGATGCTTTAAGGCTTGAAACACACATATGAAGGGACACATGCAAATGCATTGAGTGATATGTATACACTGATCCAGTCTTCCTTTGAGCACTGTAGTGCCCCATGTTTCTTCAGCCTTTCTCATTTTTACAAGCAGAATGGCCTCTGCCATTAATGAAAATTTTATCTCAGGTCAAGCCTGAGAAGGTAAAGTACTGAGTTGATTTGACACCAGATGAGTCATATGGTGATTTCATCAGATTTCAAGAGTTTATTTGGTTCAGAATTCCTGAAAGCACTGGAAAATGAGCAAAGAATACAAGTATATTGGGTGGTTCCTTAGATCATAGAATCATAGAATGGTTTGGTTTGGAAGAGGCCTTTAAGATCATCTAGTTCCAACCCCTCTGCTGTGGGCAGGGACACCTCCCACTAGACCAGGTTGCTCAAATCCCCATCCAGCCTGGCCTTGAACACCTCCAGTGCGGGAGCACCCACAACTTCTCTAGGCAACCTGTTCCAATATCTCACCACCCTGACAGTAAAGAATTTCTTCCTAATATCTAACCTAAATCTCCCCTCTTTCAGTTTAAAACCATTATCCCTCATCCTGTCACTACATTCCCTGATAAAGTGTCCCTCCCCATCTTTCTTGTAGGCTACCTTTAGGTACAGCTGCTATAAGGTCTTCCCTTCAGGCTGAACAACCTTCCCTTCAGGCTGAACAACCCCAGCTCTTTCAGCCTACCTTTGTAGCAGAGGTGCTCCAGCCCTCTGACCAGCTTTCTGTCCCTCCTTTGGATTTGATCCAACAGGTCCACGTCCGTCTTACGTTGGGGGCCCCAGAGCTGGATGCAGTACTCCAGGTGGGGTCTCATGAAAGCAGAGTAAAAGGGCAAAGTCACCTCCCTCGCCCTGCTGGCCACCCTTCTTTTGATGCAGCCCGAGACACGGTTGGCTTTCTGGGCTGCAAGCACACATTGCTGGCTCATATTGAACTTCTCATCCACCAACACCCCCAAATCCTCTTCAGGGCTGCTTTCAGTCCATTCTCCACCCAGCCTGTATTTGTGCTTGGGATTGCCCTGACCCACATGCAGGATCTTGCACTTGCCCTAGTTGAACTTCATGAGGTTCACAAGAGCTGACCAAGTCCAAGTCCAAGCCTGTCCAAGTCCCTCTGGATGGCAGGTTTCCTGGCATTTTTGCCTGACTTCCTCTTTGTTGCAGTGCATTACTCCTGTGCTTGGAGGAGGTGATCTTTGAATATGAACCAGCTTTCTTTGGCCCCTCTTCCCTCCAGGGCTTTATCCCATGGTACTCTGCCTAGCAGATCCCTGAAGAGGCCAAAGCTCCTGATCCATCCCCAGGAGGAAATCCATGCACTCCAGCTGGTCACTAGTCATTTGTTTATTTCTTTATGAGATTATTGGTTGTAACTATGCTGTCTAAAAATAATTCCCAGCAAGCGAACACACAGGAAAACTTTGCAAAATGTTTCATTCCTCCCCTGGCATCCTCTGATCCAGTCAATAGAAGGCAGGAAATTTTTGAGACTATCTCAGAAAAGATTTTATGAAAAATTATAGAATCCATCTCTTGTAATTACATTTTACCTCTATATATTCTTTATCCATGCAGTGTCAATTAAATGTGAATTGCAGTCTTTCTCTGCTGTCCTAGACCCTGGTCCATTGAAATATTTCACGTATTTGAGTGCTCCCAGTTTAAATGTGTGCAAAAAATACTTGCAAGAGTGGTCCTTAAATTATGATGTGGTACTGCTGCGAAATGTCAAAAGACTACCCTGATGCACCTCAAAAATATTAGATCAAAATTAAGATGATTTGGTGTTAAAAGGTATAATTTGTAAAGTACATTAAAACCCTTTGAAACGAAATGTGCTGGGCAGACTGGTGTATCTCATATAAACAACTGAGGAATAAACTTCCTCTATGCAACTGCCATCCGTAGTGCTTGCAATATTTTGTCATATGTGTTCATAATACAGTGCTGGTTTCAATACAACAGAATTAGAATATCAATTGCCTGTTTTTATTAGAGCACATTAAAGTGTTTAACTGAAGTGAAATTGATTGCATTGAATTGCAAATTTCAAATGGGGAAAAGCGTTGAAAAGAACATTAGGATGACTAGAGAGAAGTTAATATGCTCTCTAGCTTTACTGTGCAATAATACAAGCTTGAAATACGACTGCATATTCTGCTAAAATTGGGTTATATGGTTAGCTTTGTGTACTCAGCTTTACGTATTCGTTAGGTTGTTTCCTGAAACTTCTCTGAGTTTTACTGTCACCAGAATTAGCCCATGCATGTCTGCCAGAGGGCAGAAACAGTTCATAATGCCAATCGTCCCCTAACCTCTGGTTTTAGTTTAGTTCCATGGAAGCTAGATCACCAATGAACTTTACTATATTGCTAGTATAAAAATAAACAAGTATAAGGAGGCGAAAAAATTTATTTTAATCTGATGTACTGCTCAGAGGTCTGTGAAATGCAACACTCTCTGCCCTTACGAGTAAATATCTGCAACTCAGCTGAGCTTTGCTATCTCATGGTAGTGAAGGTCCCCCCAGCCAACCCAGGGAACTGAGTCTACTTATATGATGGAAAGACAAATCTCTCTGAAGGTAGTGTTGGCCTGATGTAGATTTTTCTCCAGGGCACAGAAAGGGATTGTTGTCTGGCACTGACCTATATTAGAAGGAAAATGAATCATTTCCAAATAGTAATCAACCAGAATGACTTTTCTGTTGTGCTCATTTGTAAGAGTCAGCAAGTAGTTTTAAACTCACACTGGTAATAAAAATGAACAGCAGAAAAGCATGGATAGTAAGTGTCATTTTTAGGGCTTGGAACAGGAGAACTCGCCACTTTGAAACTATGACTAATGTGAGAAGTTTTTCTAAATGTTTGAAATAAATAAAATTATAGAAACACCACAGAAACAGAAACGAACCTTCCTACCCAAGTTTTTTATGATGCTTTGGCTTTTTGTGCTTCTCAGCTTGGCATCAGGAATCATGGAGAAATACCTCTCTTGAACAGTGTAGCTGGCCTGACTGGTTAGGAGTAGTTTATGTGTTGTATATTGCTGTAGGACATTCCAAAAGTCATTAGGTGGGCTTTTAACTACTTTTGTATTTACTTAATTAATTGAGGCCTATAACCTACTGTTTCTCAAACTCGGGGCTCTTGTCTGTGAGACGATAGAGGTGATGTGTGAAACAGTGGCAGTTTTTAAAAAAAAACAAAAACAAACCCCCAAAACCCATACCAGAGCCTCACACATGCAAAGGAAACCAATGGGGAAAACTGCATGAACGTGCAAAGTTTCATCCATTTTTCGAAGGAGAAGTGAAAAGTATTTTTTCAAGATGACCTACAGGTATTTTTTCAAAAGATTAAGGTGGTCCTTTGTTTTACATAGATTGGGATATGCTGTTACACCAGGACAGCAGCAGAAAAAAAAAATCTTCATTGTTTTGCAGGTTAAGTGGAAAGGAGCTTAGAGTTTGGAGACTTAAAAAGTTATCATTAAGACAGCTGCACACTGAAAATATTAGATGTTAGTTTTATTGCGAATGATTGTGAACTGATTCTTTTTATTCTGTTTAGAAAATAATTGACTCCATGACTCCTCTTACATTTTCTTGTTTCCTGCATCTCCTTGCATCACCACTGATGGATGGCCTTCAGTACCTCCCACTGCTTCCGCTGGCGGGGGATGGCTCCCCCTCTGATGTGAGAGCTTCTTCTTGCTGACGGCTGAGTGCCGAGAGCTGTTACTGCTGTAATTACATGGCATGTGGAGCCTGATTGCAGCTCTGGAGATGGCAAAAGTTCCTGGAAAGCATGTCCGGATGGAGAAAGTTATTTAAGGTTGTACCAATACTTTCCTAACTGGTGTCCATGATGGAGTACCAAGTGGCGTTCTCATAGAACAAGCTGTCCTTGTTTCCAGCTGCTAAGTCACATTAAAATCAGCTAAATATACATTAGTTTCCTGATATTAGTTCTTTATGTGTGAGCAACTGATGTAGAGAAAAACAGGATTCTGAGGAGGAACAGAACTGGTTTTTGATGGGGTAGGAATGTGGATCTCAGATTTCAAAAATGAAGGAAAATGAAGTCTCTGAAGTCCTGAAGGTGAAGTTAGTTCATATTTGAGATCACACATGGAAAGGGAAGATCTTTGCAAATTCTCCTTTCATTAAAATTTGTTTGGGGGGAGGAAAAATTATTGAGACTTAATAGTCTAAAATCAAAAGTGCCTGTTTAATTTGTGTGCTGAAAGAAAGGCCTTGTTCAACCTCCAGTCAGATGCTGTTGTGGCTGCACTGTGGGAAGGGAAGTGGTTCTCCTGCTCTGCTTCAGTTTTGAGTTATGTCAAGACATCTACTTCTCTCCCACCATATTGCTGCATGTAGTAGTTCTTGATCATTCAGTCCCTGCAGCGGTAGCGGTAAGAGCCAGTCTGGTTCCTGATCAAAGGGAAGTTTTATATTTCCTGATCAGAAGGGAAGCTTTGTAAGAAGCATTGTATTGCATCTATACTGCGTTATACTCTTCTGGCATAAATCATGACAAACCCCCAGTATTTGTTGGTTACTGCAATCTAATTACAGATTAAGTTCACATTGACCTCTTAGGATCATCTTTAATCAAAATAACAAAAAAAGCACTCAGAGCTTTTATTGTTTTTTTGTTAACCTGTTTGTAACCTGTGCCTCACGCTTGCAAGGACATAACTTTGATGATAATTCTTACCGCAGAAGAAAAATCTCAGAGAATAATGTTTTTGCAGTGACTGTTGTCACATCTGTATTTTGAGTGAACTCTTTTCTGGAAATGCTACTGCAAAGTTACTTCATTTATCATGTTTCTGTACTACTCATATGTGATGTCATTTGCCTTGAAAAATATGATTTTATTATTAATGTCAGCTGGGAGATGGGAGCTTGACCATATCCCAGCTTAGAATCAGTAAAATTAGAATGAAAACATTTCATGTTATCCATAACTTCCTTTTGATTTTGTATCAAAACTCAGTCTTAAAACAATTTATTAACTTCCTAATGAGCTAATATTACGTGATAGAATAATTAAGAGATAAGTAGTTTAGGATTTCTGATCAGGACTATGTAAGCATGTTTAATGTTCGGATATAATATTGGCTATTAGTGTAACCGCTATATAGAAAAAATTGCTATGGGTTTTTTGCCCATTATTGATGACTTACAGAGGAGGAACAGTCTAAGCTAAGCAGTTCTGTATATAACTGTCCACAGAAGAAATCATCATATTTAGGATTATAGTTATATCTGCTACTAGTTTGACTCAATTCTTTGTTTTCACTTTGGTAATAAGAACTATTTTTCCCTTTCACTAAATTCTATATGTTAAATTTATTTCTGTTATGATAGAGATTGCTCTGTGGTAACATTTACATTCAGGTTTGACTGGGTGATTTGTTACAAACTAATTTTTTGAAATGGCATTAACAAAATGTGGCAATAGTTTCCTAAAATCCTGTTGTAGGGAGGAATCAATGAAAAGAAAAATGTATAAGTAGAAGATATAAAAGAGGAAGGCAATATTAATAGATGCAGAATGTCTAACTCAGCCCTATTTTAAGAAGATTCTTGAGGGAACGCTTTACAAAATCTTTGGCATTTTGTACTGAGTGTAATTTTATTGGAGTAAAAAGGGGCCTTGTGGCTCAAATTTCTCAAATGAGTGTTACTAGTGTAAAGCTTCTGTCCCTCATCGTAGTCCTGGTTTTTATTATGCAATTATATATGTTTCTCTGACAAGAATACTAAAAGAGTCTGCAGGCATGGCAAAAGATTGCATTGTACGTAGTGGTATCAGTGAAATGAACAAATCTCAGTTATAAAACATACAACTTGATTAATTTACCATGGTGAAAGATTTTTCTTTCCACCTTTTTATATATGGATCATGGACAGCATAGACAAAAAGGCTTCTGTACAGGTTTGTGCTCCTGTCCTTGTAAAACTGTGTGGAAAAAAAAAGACTTTAATGAATTGCATATGTCATAGGGTGTAATAGAAGCCTAGAAGTTGTCATTAATGACTAGCTAAGTTTGCAGAGCTGGTTAATTTCTCTTTAACCTCTGTGCACTTACATGGACATATATGAATATACCGGATGCCAGCATATCTGATTGGGATTAAGAGTAACATGATTTAGGTTGTCTTTTTGACTTGCTTTATCACTTTACACAAATTATTTCATTGCATCAATCCTGTCAGTTATTTCTTGTGCTGAAAGGAGACTTGTGACCATGTACTCAATAGACTCTTGGAAATTCTGTGAGTAAAATTTGATGACAGTTGTCCATTCTGATGCCTTCATTTCTGTCCTCCTAATGATCTGTGCACTGTAGGGGAAAATTTTGCAGAAGCTTCTGTACTGATTATAGGTGATATAATTTAATATTGATATTGATGTTATAAAAGAGAAAAATCACTTGTGCCGAAAACATGAACTGTATCATTGACTTTTCTGAAGTGTCATAGGTGTAATACAAGTCCTAATTTTAAACAATGTACAGTGTCATAATAGAATCAATAATTTAGAGATGTCTTAATTTCCTTTTTTTGGTTTCATCAGGCAAATAAGAAAAATGGGGTCAGATAGTTGTTCAACAATCGATTTCTATAGTTGAAGATTTTTTAAATTTGGAATATAACCAGAAATTTATAGGTAACAAAAAGTTCAAAAAGATCTTGGGTAAGACATGTCAACAGTAGGCAGATGCAAGTTTTGATATACCCAAATAAAATTTTTCAGTGGTTTCTTGAATAGTGTTAGCTCAGAGAAGGAAATGTGTACAGGAGGCATGTGAACTTAGCTCACATGAGGCTACAGCAGCTCAGGCAGCTACAGAAAATTTTCAAGGAATCAGACAAAAAATTTTAACGGCAGAAATAATATGAGACTTCTTTTCCCCCATGTGTCCCCACAAAAAAAAAGGTATTTAGCTTTTTCTCATGGAATCATGGTATTTCCCAATAGAGAATCAAAACACTTTTGTGAAATAATGATTTTTCCCCTGGAAAAACTTGAAGAAAAATTCTGTCATTCTAACCTGCATCTAGTATTTTGTGGGTAATTGCCCTTAGAGGGCAGAAGAATCTTGAAAGACTGAAATTAAGGCTTCTAGTCAACACGCTGTATTTAAGGCTTTCATTTAGCTTATCCTCATTAGTAAATGACCCCGATTCTACATATCCCACTTCAGTGGCTTCCTGATACAATAAAAAGATTGTGTACTTGATTCATATTTATGCAGTTCTGACAACCATGTAACTCAGAGCTTTTAAGGCTTTTTAAGTGTGGGTCCATCTCAGGCTACACTCCTGAGCACTGTGACATCATCATACTTGAAAACTGTTGAACTCTTGTCCGGAGCCAACTTAGAGCTCTCCCAAGGATGGCTGGAGAGCTAGCATGGGCCAGGGATGTACACAATAGGTAGCTGTGTTGTGGACACGCTGTTTTAGAAGGGAAGACTTTTTCTGGTATGTAAGGTTATTTATTGCATGCCTTACTTTGGACGTATTTAAATTACTAGTGTAAATGTAATCTTGGGGTCTCCAATGTGCTACATTTTGCATTGTGCTCATTCAGAAATTTAATTAATAATTTTCTATTTCTGTCTGTATTGCTGAAAAGAACAACTTCAGTATTGTTTTATAATGTATATATGTGAATCCATCTTTTTATGTGTGTCCTGCTAATAAAACTCACAGTCTTAAAAACATCCCATGAAATACAGCATTTTACAATTCTAAATCAAGGACTGCACTGATAGGATCCTTATCTTACCTTATAAAAGGCTGAATGAATAGGCTGATTTTTTCATGCTGGAATAAATCATAGCCTAGAATCTTGCACAGAAAATCCATTGCCTTTAGTGGAAATATATGTCACCATTAAGGCAACAATAATGAAGAGGATCCATTCCTTTTCTCCATGTCCATATGGATATCTGCCTTTAGGGAAAATGAGACCATGCTGAGACAGAAAAAGTAAAAGTTAGAGAGATCGTGCAAGAGATCTGCCTGCCACGATGGTTTCTCTTATTTTGTATTCTCAGTGGGAATGACATGCGCATGACAGAGACCTGAGAACAGATGCTTTTTCTGATGAATCAAAAATGTTTCTCTACAGACTTTGATGTTGAATAAACTTGTAGTCAGATGTACTGGGTTGCCTGACCAGCAGTGGTGGACCAGGCTCTCGAGAGCTGAGGCCCTAAGAAAGCCACATGTCCCAGGACTCCCCATCTTTCTGCTCTAGAGCCGAAAGGGTTGGCAGGCCCAGTGTCTATAGCCTGGAGCTTGAAAGCCCTGGGTACACCTTTGGGAATTGTGGGTTTGGGGGGTAGCTGCGGGGAGGCAGGGCCCAGGGCTGGCCAACCAAGCCCATGTGTGGGGCGCAGGTCCGGGGAGCCCCTGCAGCTGCTGGGGGAACTGCGGTGGGCAATTAGCAAGCGTGAAAGTGCCAAGAATTTCGATTTCACCGAGCAGCTGCTGGGTGTAGTGAGGTTATTTCCTGCAGGAAGTTTCACGTGCTGGGATTGTTAGAATGACACGTTCTCTCAGTTTCCAGTTCGTGGGAAATTAAAAAAAATATTTTTGGTCTGATTCAGAGTAAAACTAAATAATGCCCCCTGCTTCCCCTTAAAACTTTTTCACAAATCAGAAATCCTACTATTCATCCAGCTTCACTCAACAAACATACCAGAGTCTTCTGGGAGAATGTGCATTATTCATGCTTGGGCTGAGATCTGATTTTGAAGGCCAATGCAAGGTTGAAAATGGAAATCTGATCTTAGACAACTTACCCATTGTAATACTGACCTTCTAAATCAGCTGGTAATTTCTACATTTGATCGTCCCTTTCATCTTCACATATGATATTAAAACTCATCTGAGAAGCTAATGCAGAAGTGGTGATCAGAATTCATCGTGATGCTCTTCAGAAAACCAAATTAACATTTGGATTAGAGAGTCTGATACCTATTCCCTGAATGTTTGGAATATTAAAACACAACTCACACTGTAGATGTTGAATGTCAATACTAAGAATAATATCTAAATCATGTTAAGCCCAAGCAAATGAGAGATAATGGAGGTCTGCATTCATCTTTTAACAGAAAGCACAATAATGTTTTTTAGGGGGAAACTGTAGGTGTGGAATAGGTTTCTCAATCTATATGGCATCTAAGTTGGAGCATCTTCCAAGTTTCTTAAATGCCTTTTCGGTGAGGGTGTTTGCAGAGCTCACCCTGTGCCAGATGGTAATTTTTACACTATTTACTACTCCGGATTTATTTTTAAACTCGTGTTTATGTTCTTGGCCTTGACCATCCCTGGTTCAATCCTGATGTGTTGGCCATGAAACAACCATTCCTGTCAGTAGAGGCTTGTCTGGGATTCCTAAGTGTGCCATAGATACTTAGAACAAGGGGTTTTTTAATGGGAAGATGTGTCACCACGTGCTGAATTTGTGCTCTAGTTTACAGAGAGTGTAAATCATTACAGTCCCCTGTAGTAGATTTTGCATCTGGTTCCTGAGGTCTCAGCTCAGTCCTGTGTCACAGCCAGGACAGTATCATCACCCTTGCAAGGCACAAGCAGCTCTGGGCAAGTGGCGTTTATGGGTTACAGTGGACTGCATGACGCTACCTTAGCATGGAGAAACCAGCCAGCAAAGTGCCGTTGCTGTCAGGAACTGGATGGTAAATGAAGTTCAGCTGAGTGAATCTCAGCTGCAGTGAGAGCAAGCTCACCTCTGGAGTTCCTAGTTCATTCCGAGTAAGTTTTGGGAGATGTCAGCATATATAGGAACGGTGAACTCTGGTGTCCGCAGTGCTGCGGTTCACTCTCTGCCTGTATTCTTGGGTGACACGGTTGGAGGCTGGGGAGCTGTGGTTGATGTAGGCACCCCAGGCTGAGCTTGCAGAACTTACCTGTGTTTTCCTAGACCCCTGAGTACTTATTGGGCAGCACCCCTTTGTGTAGGTGCCACTGACTTCAGATAGAAGATGATGCTACTAATTTAACGTAGAAAACTATTACAATTTGGTTTGAAGTCGTCACTTTAGACAACCTTTGCTCCTTGATAATCTGTTTTATTTGGGGATATTCTCTGATCTGTTAGGAAAAAGAGCATAAAAATAAATCGCTTTCTTCCACAAGTAAAGAGATAAAAGATTTTTCTGTCAGCATCACTTGCTTCAAGGTAGCAGTCAATCAGCACCATCCAGAGGGATACAATAAACAATTCTTATCTACCTTCAGAGAGTGGGCTGAAGTTACGCTGCTCCAAAAAGGAGGTTGGTAACATAATAAAATTAAGTCCTTTGTTGACTCATCTTTGCAGTTTTCTGATATGTTCCAAAGGGTTTTCCAGATTATATTTTTTGATGTTATACCAGATTATTTTTATCTCAGAATATAAGAATATATCTTTTAAATATGCTACTGGCTTTGAGACTGTAACATCATAAAATGATTATCTTAACAGTGGTTGCACAGCCATGTACTAGTATGCTATATATGAGTGTTTCTGTAGAAATGAACAATAATAACTATATTTTTCTGAAAAAAATGGAGAAATACTTGGCTACTTAATGGACACCAAGAGTAATGTTCATCCTTCATAGAAGCTCCTAGAAGATGCTTAATTTTACACAAAATATCTACAGTTCAGGAAATTAGTCTTTTCCAGCTTCAGTTGCTTTCCCACTTCATCTCAGTAGGGAGATACCTCTGTTTCTTATTTTTGTTTTCGAGACCATTACTGGAGTAATTGCAGAGAATTAGCAGATATTTCATCTTTTCCTAAAACTCCTTGAGCTATCTTTATGAAATGTCAGTGCAAATCCTGTTTCTCTCCCTGCAAAATCCTATAAAAGCTGAAATCTCTTATGGATGTTCAGTCATCAGGGGTCATTCTTTGTCTACTGAACCTCAGCTCTCCCAGGGCTGAGGCTGCATGGCTGATTCAACACCCGCTCATGCCAATGGAAAAAAGTCCATTCAAATCCTTACATAGCAACCTAATGACATCAGAAGATGACAGGTGCTGTAACTCATGCAGATTTGATACAACAGCTGGTTTAAAAATGAAGATGTACTAATATCTGATAAACTGCCTTTTAAAGTTGTTCTCAAATCAGAGTGTTAAAAGTGCAGCCACTTTTGCTTAGGAGATTTTTTTGTCAAAAATACTTGCCAAATTGCTTTAAAGAGCAATATGGAATTATCTCAGCAAAACGGTTCTAGAACAGTCTGTAAAGAAGAGGATCTTGAAAGGCCAGCACCTTGATTAAAAAAAACCAAAACAACAAACAAACAGAAAAAAGACAAAATCACAAAATATTTCATTGCAAACACAAAACTGAAGGTTTTTTTAATGATATTGTTGGGAAAAATAGCATTTATCCATTTGCTCTAGAAAAAACAAATAGCTTTATTTAATAATGGGAAGCAAACAATTAAGAAAACGCCAAAATACTGCATTCATGTGACTTTGAATCCCTTCCTAGAGCATCAAAGGCAGTTAGCTTCTTAATATTGGTTGTGAGAGCTCATCAAGATACCAGAACAAAAAGATTAAGAGGAACAGGTATTATGGAGATAACTGAATTGCATCTGCATAGGGTATCCATAGTTGTTTTCATGGAGAAGACTTGAGGAGTATACTGCCCGCGTACTTCCAACTCAAGTTTCCTGCATTTATTTTGCTAGTAAAATACTGTATTCATGGAAAGACATAAAACTCTTGGGATAACTCCATGTACACGTTACTCAGAAATTCTGCTATAGTTCTTAGCAAAATGTATTTTTAGGATTATAGCTCTGGAGTGTTTGTAATTGTAGTCCTAAGAGTGGCTCGAGAGCTAGCACTACTTATACCTTCTAAGTCTTAAGGGCAGATCCTTCAATGCTTATTGAGGAAAATTGCTCATTGGTTTCAGTGGGAATTTAGCCTCATCAGTAAGCACTGCAAAGTCAGGCCCCTAGAGAGTGCCACTTCATAAATCAATTATAATTAATTCATCAAAGAAAAAAAATACTAATTCCGATTCAGTTTAGAACACCCAATCTCATTTCAAATCATTAGTTACCTAATCATGAAGGAAATTAAAATATTGTTAGAATTAATCATGTGTGACTCAGCAGTCCAAAAGACCTTCAGCTAAGAGATGGAGTTAAAACTTTCCACTGATGCAATATGCTAAACAAATATGACTGGGGATTTTGTTAGATCAGATCATCGTTTGTGCATAAATTGTTGTGAGGTAAGTCTAATGTAACATTATTGATAAGACATGACGAGCAGAAAGCATTTCTGATAAAGAACGTGGTTATCTGCAGAAAACAAATGCTACTTGAGAATTAAGTCCTGCTCTTCCACTTGGGAGCTGTGTTGACACCAGGAGTGATGACAGCAATATCTGTCATACCAGTGCCATGATAAAAGTGATGGAGAAGTTGCCTCTGCTTTGCAAATGAACTTTGCTTATGTGAAAAAAAAAAAAAAAAAAGTACTAGGTGATGTTTAACATAGGAAATATATTAATCTGGTAGTGGGGACCAGTCATACTGCTTTTGTCATATTACTTTGGGACTATAAAGCAGTGGTTGGTGCTCAGATAGGAACCTGTTGGGCTGCTTGTCCTTAAAAAGCTTTGTCCCCTTTCCAGAGAAACTAGACAAAAGTAGTAGTTTGTGGTCCTATCTATAAACATGGCAAGAAGTCAAACACATGGGAATTCGTATCTGCTTTTCTTTTTTTTCCTTCACAATAATTCTCCAATAACTTTCAGAAAGTCAGAATCAACCTGTTTATAAAACATATCACAGCTGTTTAAATAAAATATCTTCATCTAGCAATTGAGTAGTCATCAGGACAAAATGCAACGCTGCTGAATTCTGATTGTACTGCAGAATCTCTGTATGCAGCATAACTGTAATGTTATGCTGCAAGTTCATCTGTAAACAATAAAATAAAATACCTGATGGGGAATGGGGCTGAACAAGCCTTGGAATGGTAATTTTTGCATTTCCGGTCTATTCCTGTTTCAGGTATGCAGCCATTATACTGTACCCGGAGAGATTCTTGTATATAATGAATTGCATTTATTTTGAATGAATTCAGCTGGTAATACCTCAATTATGTTTTAATATTCACATCTCACTGAAGGGAATAGGATTTGTTCTTTCCTTTTATACTGATGCGTAATTGGATAGTTTTCCGTAAAACAGAAGCAAGAATGTGACATCATGCCTAAACCCCAAGTTCACTGCACAGTGGTCTGTATATTCAAACATCAGAAAGAAATGTGCCTCGAACCTGTAATTACTAAAACTGCTGCACTTGTGGGTTGCTCTGTTTTCTTTTACTGCTCATGGAATGACAGTACTGTGGTTACAGTTCCGTTGAATGCACATAATTAATTTTCTCTGACAAATAAGGTGATAAAGCCTTCCTAGGAGTGTATGCTTTCTTAATTAATTACAATTGCTTCTGATAGTTGGTTTTAGTTTATTTGGTGTCAGGAACAACAACAGAACCTCAGAAAGTGTCCATGCAATAGAAGTGCCGTGGATTTCTCTGTGCCCATTATTAATATGGTTTCATGGGTAATATCAGAAGCCTCTGATACTTTTCTTTTGAAAATAAAGTGTAGGGTGTAGCAAACAGTAATGAACAATGTGCCAAGAAGAATCCCATTCTTCAGTATTTTTGTCTGTTCTTAGAAAGTTAGATGAGCCTCTCACGAAGATGTTTTGAAAGCATGTTCAAGACATACTCTGCACACTATCTGAATTGTTAGTTGTGCCTTACGTTTTACCAAGGAGTTCTCAATTCAGATCTTCATGATAATGAGTTTCTTGCTTTGCCATCTGAAGCAACCCTGCTCAGAGGACACATCAGCAGCTGCTGTACAGGCAAATAGCAGGTACATGAGACAAACAGTTTCAGCTGGGCTTTTCATCCCAAAATTCTGTTCCTGGAAAACAGGTTGTATATTATTATATTATTTTCGGTATTATTATATTCAGAGATGATCTTCCCAGGAATCTCAGGCCATTTATAAAACCTTTTGCAACTCAGAAATTCTTACGTGTATCACGTGCGGGAGATATGTGACCTAGAATCAAGTCTTTCTCTCCTGGGGTCAGAGTATACCTATAGATCACTGGACATTTATCCTTCTCCTGGACAGGATTAATAGGACTGCAGAGCCTTGTTCTGGAAAAAAACGCCTGAGCTACTTGACGTAGATCAGAACAAATAGAAAAGAGAAGCAGAACTTGGGATGAACAGACTCTACTGAAGTCAGAGAAAAGAATCCTGCTGATGTCATTGAGCTTCAAATCAGGTTTGAACACTTCCAGAATAAAGCCGAATAACAACTTTTATTTATGTCAGGAAACAGTTTACAAAGTATAAAAACTTAGTGGACAATAGTATTTGACTAAACACCCATGATTTAGTGAACTTTTGTTGTAGATGAGTTGGAAGGACATATTCTAATACTACATCAGATACAGATTGAAAGCTAGATATTTAGTTTAAGAAGACACTGAAAGTTTTTGTGAATCATAAATTGATCATGGACTTTTCAAGTCACTGAAGCAAGTAATTTGTCCATGGTGACTTTAGTGAAAAGTGGTGAATTTACCCGCAAAAACTATGTGCTTGGAAAAATAGCTTGATTCTCTGCCACAACTTGTTTTTAGAAAGATTTATCATGAAGCTTGAATTCCTTTAATACTTGTGTTACACTCCAGCGAATGCTGTGGGCCTTCTTGTGTGAGCAAATATTATTTCTGCGAGTAACGTCTGCAAAGACTAAGCCATCTGGCAGCAACTGACTTCCTTTTGCTTCTCACTGCTTCGGTTGCCTTATTGTGGGAGCTAAATGAGATATTATAATTAGGGACCCACCAACACTGTATTCATTTTTAGAGGTCAAGTTCTGAACACACTTTTCTGACAAATCCCCCAGTACTGTTTGTGGGAATGTTATTTATGTCGGCATTAGGGCTCATATTTGACAGTTAATTTCAAGGCACAGTTGCACAGCCTGATAATAGGGAAGCTCATAAAATAAGGATGCCCTTAGCTCTGTGACTAAACTCTGACATGCATGTGAAAATTGTTTTTTCTTTTTATAATTACAGCTGGCATTTCAGTGCTTTCTGCCAGCCCTTAATTTCCTTCATCCACATACCCCTTATTTCTTCCTGATATTGGCACAAAAATTGATTTGTTGACTTCCCAACATGTTTGTGGAAAAGATCTTCCATAATTTGTAGCTGGTCCTGACACATTTGCTGAAACTAGACAACTGATATATATCTATCCGTATAACTGCTTATATATAACACACATAACAGACTTTCATTCTGATTTATGTTTGCAGAAGATACAGATGTAGATCTGTGTTTTCCTTCTTTCTAAACAAACAGAAAATAATGGTCTCTTTTTAATGCATTATGAAGAACAGCAGTAATGGTTGTTTTTCCTACCAGCTACATTTTACAGCTATAGGAATTACTCATTCCTTTGAAAAGCCTCCATTTTTTATCTTTGCTACTGACACATACCAAACCTATCCCTCCATTTCTTGCATTTGCCACAGTGAGAGACCTGTCAGTTCTTGTACTGCTGTTTGTGTCTAACTTAGCAAGTAATTTTGTGCAACAGCAATAAATCAGTAGAGTAGCTGATGCCTACATTTGTCACATCTTCATTATGCACATTTTGGGGTTTTTACTCTTGCCTAGGGTTATTCTGGTCTCTAGACCAAAACTGATCCCTCTGCTCCTACATTTGGTCCTCAAGACTGGCAGCAAGTGGGGAAGAGCAGGGTGGAGACTTGGTGTTAAGCAGTGGGAGTGGAAGGAGGCTCCTGGAGGGATATTGTGCTCTCATGTTGATTTTTAGCATGCACTAAGAGTGGGCCAAGAGCATCCTGCTGCTCCAAGAGCCCTGGGTTGACAGATGAGGCCTGAGCACAGCAGAGATGTCCCTGCAGGTGTTTGTGGTGACCCTATTCCTACCCCCGACTACCGGTCCAAAGTGAGGAACAGTCAAGCTCACATGTTGTTGGGACTGTGTGCAACATTCTGGGCTGGCCCTCCATAGCCACCATGCAATCAGCTATATGGTGTTCCTGTTTTTCTCCAGCCCCATACCCTTGTGTGCTGAATGATATGTTGTTCTCTGGATTATGGCTCCTTCAGACTATATGGCATGTCAGCAAAAGTGACAGAGAATGGCTTTCCCCTCCCTTCTGCAGGATCTATCACCCATTCCTGATCCCTTATCTGAAGGCTACCCTCCAAAGACAGGAATGAAAGCAGTTCTGTACTTGGCACCCTTCCCACAAACTCCTGGCCCCTCATGCTGGAGCGACTACAGGATATGCACCACAGGGTGGGAGACCTCAGGAACAGACCTGCAGAAGCACTGCCCACCCTCCGCACTGGTCACAGTAGTTTTCATTGCATGAGATGGGGAGGGGCAGGGAGAGGTGCAGTGGAAATTTGTCACTTTACCACAGCTCCTACATAACTTATGTACCACGTAAAAAAAGAACTTCTCTGTTCATCTCATTGGTCAGGCAGCGATGGGATCCACACGGTTACTCTGTGTATTGACACTGTCCCCCTACCAGCAGGCTATAAAGCACCATGTTGAAGGGAAGGAAAATGCCATGAAGCACAAGCCTCTGTATGGGACTCTAGCGGGGTTGTGTTATGGCATGCTGCCTCCGCAGTCAGTCACTGGCACACAGCTAGGCACTTGCACAGGCTGGGACTGGGAGGGGAGCTTCTGCTGTAGCTAGCTGTCACACAGAGGAGTTCACCCACAGCTCATAACCACAGACTGTTTTTAAAGGCAAAGCAGTCTTTATAACATGCATCATCTCTTCTCAATCATGACCCAAGTGCCAGAAACCTCATGTAATTCCCATTCCACTATAATGGCCTGCACAGAAAAACATACTGACCCAGATTGGACTCAGGAGCACTGACACAGAGATTTGCTGAGGCAAAAGCACTAGAAGCAAGCCAGAGAGGTACTTCTCTTTGTGCCTTTGTAGTGATCTTCTGTGGGATCAATGGGCAGGATCCCAGAGTGGCACTGGGGAGTGTGCTTACAGCTATATTGTCCTCTATCCATGCTGCTCTCAAAGAGTGGTTGTTGTCCTTTCAGATTCAAGGTTGTTGGGCTCATCTGTCCTCTTCATGCATCAATTGATGCATTTTTCTAAGACTCCCAGTACGTAGCCGCTACTGGAGAAACTTTCATGGCACAGCGTAATTTGCACTTTGCTGGATCTTCTGGAATTTCGCACTTCACCATTGCAAAAGAGATACAGACCAAATGAAAAAGAAAAAAAAAATAATCAGGATTGTCCATGAAAGGATCAGAAAGGGTGGATGGACAGCAATTGATGTAGGGAATTTAAAAAGGATTCCAAGCCACGACTGGAGAAGATGGCGGAGGAAGGAGTGATAGAGATTCAGAGTCAGGCGCTGGTAAATATGGCAGCAGATATACAGCGTTTGTTCCATTTTATAGCACCTGAAGGACCTCAGGTTGTGGCAGAAACACTTGATGGTTTAAGAGCTTTTTCATGTCATGCATATGGGATAGAACTTTGTGGCAGTGCAGCTGAGTCTTTGGACTGGACCTTTAGATCCTCCTCAGGGGCGGGCATGCCTTTCATTTACATTTAGAGCACAACTTCTGGTATAGTTTTCTCCTAACAGAGGAAACCAAGCAGTTCTGCCAATAAAACTGGCATGTGCTAAGTGGAAATATTCAATGGATTTGTTTCAAAACTGTTTTACTGCTCTAAACGGAAACGCTAATGCAGATTTGTCCAGTGAGTCCCTAAACTGAATTTTTGTGCTGTTGGTGTGGATCTCTGCTCCTCTTTCCCTTTTTTTTCCAATTCTCCTGCACAGTCTTCAGTGTATTATCCTTTTCCCAACTATTTTTCTAGTCTCCTGGTATCCCTGTCTGCTCTTCTTGGCACACTAGCTCTTCCTCGCCCTTGTCATCCATCTTCTGTTTCTTCCTTTCTCTCATCTTTGTCTTCTGGAGCAACAAACCCATTCTGGAAGTTTTTATTGTTGTCTGTTTCTTTCTCAATGCCTGTCTCTTCTTCCTCATGATAGTGTTCAGACATACTCTTCAGGTACCATTCTTTGCTGAACCTTCCTCCCTTCATACTGTCCTCAGATCCTGCCTGAACTCCATCATGATTTCCAGCTGCGTCTCTCGTGCTCAGGCACTTTTTTTCCCGTGGGTTCTCTCAGGCAACACTTCATACATAAATAGCCCCTATCAAGTACCCACTTGATGGTTGAGTACATCCTGCAGCTTCTGCATTCAACCATCTGCAATTATTTGGTCTCATCTGCTGCTACCTTAGCTGACATTGTCTTTTCTTCCCTGTCTCTATCTTTTAAAGAAAAGAACAAATGTCAAACACATCTCTCTACTGCCCTATCTTTAAGGGGTTCCTACCTTCAATATCTGCTTGTTGTTTTAAACATTTTGTGTAGGACAGCCTGGCTCCCTTATTAGATCTTACAATTAACTGCTTGCTTGCTGTGTTCAAACAGCTTGATTATCTTTTTTTTTTAATCTTTTACCTGTAAGGTCTTGTTTCTGCTTACAACACACAACTCAGAGCACTCTGCAGACAAGATCCAGAGCACACACCCTATAATCTGCAGCTGAACAAGCCATGAGGACAGTTCTTTTTTCACCACAGACAAGACCAATGCAGACCTTGGACGCAATTCTGTTCACGTGGCCAACAGTGGATGTTTTAACCTTGAATTCTGTAATGAAAAACTTAAATATTTTTATTGCCTAGATGTCGTGATGTCTGTCAGATTTGCATTGGGAAAATATGATGATTTTTAGGTGATAAGAATTGTCTACATAAAAATATCTGCTAATATTAGCAGGTTTTACTAGCTTAAAAATATGTCAAAATTCCTAAGAACACATTCTTAAGTTCTTTCAAACCATTCTTTAAGTGTTTAAGTTTGATAAATGGAGTTTGTGGTTTAAAATTCATGTTTTGTCATATGGGAATACAGCTCATTTTCTTCAGGAAAATGAGAAAATTAAGCCTTCTCTTTGGAGACTTCCCTAGTTATAACATGGGTGTGATGATATTCACCCTTTAATAATGCATATAATTTATTTCAACATAACTGTGACAGCTGAGATATCCAAACTGACAATTCATAACGCATCAACTTCATTAGCACTTCCAGTCCTCTTTGCGAAGATGAACAATTCAGCTGAGTCTTGGAACAACAGGGTGATTCTATTTCAACTGCATGACCCGAAAGAAACCAGAAGAATGCTGAATTATTTCAGTAAAGCCTGCAAAATTATATTGTAAAACTTTAGCTTTAAAGCAATTGGGAGTCATAGAATCACAGAGTCACAGCCTGGTTCAGGTTGGAGACGTCAGAAGGTCTCCAGTCCAACATCTTACTTGAAGTAGTGTCAGATTGAAGACCAAACCAGGTTGCTTGGAGCTTTTTTCAGTTGAGTCTTGAGAATCTGCAAGGATGGAGACTGTATAAATGTACAAAGTTTTTCTTATATCCTGTCAGAAACTCTCTTGTTTCAGTTTATGTTCTGTTTCTTGTCCTCCCACCATCTTGGTGGCTCTCTGATGAATTTGCTTCCGTTCATAAACACCTTTTTGTTCTGTTGGGAACTTAAAATTGTATGCAGTGTTCCAGATGTGATCTAAAAAGTGCCAAGTAAAGAGTGATAATTACTTCCCTGGCTCTTCTGTCTGTGCTTCTAACAGCCCGAGGTACTGTTGGCTGTCTTTGCTGCCAGAGCACACTGTTGGCTCATGCTCAGCTTGCTGTCTGTTAAGATCTCTAGGTGCGGGACTTTGCATAGATTTTCGTCAAGTTTCATAATGATCCTGTCAGCCTATTCTTCCAGCCTGTCTAGATCACTCTGAATGACAGATCTGCCCTCGAGTTTGTTCCTCACAATTTGGTTTCACCTGCAAGTTTGATGGGAGTGCACTCCACCACCTCCTCCAGGTCATTGATAAAGGTGTTGAACAGAACAGGTCCCAGTACAGAGCCATGCAGTAGTCTACTTGTTACAGGCATCTGGGCAGCGTATGCCCCATTAGCTGATAACCTCTGAGCCAGACCATCCAAGCAGGTTTTTTGCCTATAACTGTCCTCTCATCCAGGCCATAAAGTTATAATTTGGATACTAGAGACAGTGTGGAAAACCTTGATAATGAAAAGTTATGCTTAAAACAAGATTGTGGGATGAACAGTCAGTCTTCTTGCCTCTCTACCTTAGGGCTTTGTTCAGTCAGTGAAAAAAGAATCTGCAGGCAGGCACTGCTTCTTAGTGGGGATCTGCAGTTGGGATGCTTTCTTTATACGCCGATGTCTGCTCACTCTTTTTTGCCCCCTTCCCCATTCCAAGAACTAATCAGGGCTAACACCCTTTAAAATGTTGAGAATTCCTCTCTTTACGTGTGATTGCTACACTGTAAAAGATCCAGGCTTTCTACTGGCCTCTTGTAAAGACTTGTGGCTGCAGTATTGCAGTACAGTATCATACCTCCCATTTGGTAAACTCTGTGGTGACAGTGATAAAGGTGCACTCCTGGTCTGATGTTAAGGCTGGACTTCCATGCAGAAAAGAACACAAGCATCAAAGGTGAGCCTTCGTGCATCCAACTTGGGGGCAATAAAACCAAGTCCTGGATTTTAGTTTGTGCACATTTTCTGTTTTACTCTTTTGTGCAGTCCATATAAACTGTAGTGATTATCTAGGATTCTGGAATAGCAAAGTAGGTGACCTCACTACTAAATCTCACACGCGTCATGTTCTCATAGGAGGAATACAGAGTACACCAGGCCAGAGCAGTCTGCAAACTAAGAAAGTATGTGTTTAGGTTTCACTAGGAAAAAAGGAGGAAATTGAACATATTTTTCCTATGTCTCTTCCCCATAAAACTGCATAGTTATTCTTGAACTGCCTGCTGAAAATGGCTTTGGGCCCTGTCATCTGCACCAAGACAATCTCAAAGATAGTGTTAGTTTACATGAGTCAAAATCATACCAGGATACCTTCAAACAGGTAAGAGGAAGGATGGTTGCAAACCAGTGCTTGCACCGTACCCTGATGCTATTTTAATTACAAATATGGATAGATATGGTCACAGTGGAGTCTGACAGAGGAACTGATAATTTCTGAATGTTGCTTGGGTTTAGGCCTGAGATAGGCACCAAGTTGCTGAAGTGTGTCAAGAGTTATATAGTTGGGGGCAGGCACAAGCCAACAGTTCTAGGTATTTATGAACTTGTAAAACATGTAGGAATGTGAAGTTTAGGTACTTCTAGGAAATGCATTCTTTTACATCTGCAGTTGTGCCAAAAAAAACCCCACAAAACACCCCAACCTAAATTCCAGGTGGATCCTGATTTGGGTATCTAACTCCTTTTCTGACTCTTCCCTTACTGTCCAGTTCTTTTTCCCCAATATAAGTAGTAATGGAGACAGAGACTGTATGCTTGTAAAGAATACCAGGGTCAAGCCCGGAGGAAGTTTTCCATCTGACTTGCATGAACTCTGGATGAGGACTCTAGTGCCTGACCTCTACTCATGGTTTACTTTTGATATGACAGATATATTTCTAAATTGCTAGTTTTCATTGAAAAATAAGATAACAGGACTCTTTGTATACAGCAACCCTTACTGGGTAAGAGAAGACTAGGTAAGGACAGCATTTAGACCAGCTTCCACAGAATAAAAGCCTCTGCCAGACAGGACCCTAGAAACCATGAAATCTGACAAGTGTTCACCTGTCTCTGTAATGTATAAATATATATTTTGGGCTCCCTGGCTCAAGAAGGACAGGGAACTGCTAGAGAGGGGACAGCAAAGGGCTACAAAGATGATTTGGGGACTGGAACACCTCTCCTATGAAGAAAGGCTGAGGGATTTGGGTCTCTTTTGTCTAGAAAAAAGACAGCTGAGGGGGGACCTTATCAATGCCTATATATACTTAAAGAGTGGGTGTCAGGAGGATGGGGCCAGGCTCTTTTCAGTGTTGCCCAGTGACAGGACAAGAGGTAATGGGCACAAACTTGAGTATAGGAAGTTCCACCTAAACATGAGGAGGAACTTCTTTCCCTTGAGGGTGGCAGAGCACTGGCACAGGCTGCCCAGGGAGGTGGTGGAGTCTCCGTCTCTGGAGACATTCAAAACCCGCCTGGACGGGTTCCTGTGCAACCTGCTCTAAGGTGGCCCTGCTCTGGCAGGGGGGTTGGACTAGATGATCTCCAGAGGTCCCTTCCAACCCTATGATTCTATGATATGCATAGTGGCTAAAATACAATTATGTGATGTTTCATGAAATATATGAAGTGACAGGTCTTAGGCTAAAACAAAAATTGTCTTGTAATAGTTTTGTCTACTTACAAAGCCAAACATTTTATCATTATGAAATTCCATAAAACATTGTCAGTAAAAATAATGCACACAGAACAAACATTAGGACAGCAGGACAGCAGATTGTCTTCCTGAATGTCGTTGGATGAAATAATTGCTAATAATTGTAACAGCTTCTGTTTTTGTGGATACGGCTGGCAATTTACAATTAATGATTTTTAAGCTTAGAGCTGTGATATTGTTTAAAACTTTGCAGCTGCTGTGCAGTGTCATAATTGGGCTTCCTTCCACCTGCCTGCCCCTCACCATTGAAAAAATTCACAATTTAGTACCTTATGCCAGGAAGAACAATATTTTTCTTTCTTTAAATTAATAACAGAATAAAAAACATTTCGTTGATTGTCTCTATATTCTAATGTTATTTTATAACATTAAAAAAAATCTGCCTTTATATGCTAGCTAGTTGCAAACGTTGCATTATTCACCTGGTTTATTTTAGCCTAGACACTCTACATAGCCTGTGGGCTTCTAAAGCATCTACAGAACTGAAGAACTTAATAACTGCCTGCACCTCTGAAGAAGGAAAATTATTTCCCGTTTATTTTAGAACCGTGTAATACTCCATGGTTTAGTCCTCGTCAATCCATTTGAGTCCTTTGCTTGCTCACTTATCTTCAAGGTTATAGTTGTTTCACCATGAGGACGGGATTTAAACGATTTCAGCCCTCTAGGGACTGGCACAAAATCACTGAATACCATGACACACTTGTGTCATTGGAGATTAAAAAAATAAAATATTTCATATGCTTTAAAGAGGAAGTCCTGGGAATTAGGGGTAAAGATGCGTAAAGACACATATATGTATGAACTAGATTATTGTAAGTACAATGGATTTAGTTAATTACATTCAGTTGAATGATTTTGAGAGGTGGAAACTTGATATTCTGGTAGACTTTTAATGTAATTTGTAAGATGCTACTACTGCTAAGGGACAGGCTCACAGTCTGCCGTATTCATCTGTCCTTTATCAAGGGACAACAAAGGTAAACAAAAGATGATGTCATGGCTGTGCATTCAGCCATCACAAAGCTGCTCTGCAACAGCTGTCATCACAATATGGGATAGAAAGAAAACATAAACCACCACTGTAGGCTAAACGCCTGCTCCTGGTGGGGACTTGCAGAGCAGTGCAGTCTCCTACCCCAGTGTGTGAGATGGAGCTGACCATGATGCTAGTCAGGAGAGCCAGAGCCCTGTCAAGTCATCTGAGCCACCTGTTCCTGCAGACCCATGCTTTCATGGAATGCTCCATAACCATAATGAGACATACACATCCTCTTACTATTTACCTTTTTCTTAGTAAACTTTTAGAGCTGATACTTTAAACTTTTAGTTTCAGTTTTTTTCACAGGGGTGATCAGCGTTATCCTAATACCTTATTCTAAGGATATCTCTTTTCACTGTCAGACCCTTTGTATACAGAGTGAATACTGTGTCCAGTTTTGGGCCCCTCACTACAGGAAAGACATTGAGATTCTGGAGTGAGTCCAGACAATGACAACAAAATTGGTGAGGGGTTTAAAGCACAAATGTTATGAGGGGCAGCTGAGGGAACTGGGGTTGTTCAGCCTGGAGAAAAGGAGGCTGAGGGGAGACCTTATCGCTCCCTACAACTACCTTAAAGGAGGTTGCAGTGAAGTGGGGATCGGTCTCTTCTCCCAAGTAACAAGCAATAGGACAAGAAGAAACAGCCTCAGGTGTTGCCAGGGGAGGTTTAGATTGGATATTAGGAAAAATTTCTTCACCAAAAGGGTTATGAAACATTGGAACAGGCTGCCCAGAGAAGTGGTGTAATTGCCATCCCTGGGAGTATCTGAAAGAGGTGTAGATGTGGTGCTTAGGGACATGGTTTAGTGGTGGTTTTGGCAGCCTTAGGTTGATGGTTGGACTAGATGATCTGAAAGGTCCCTTCCAACCTAGACAATTCTATGATTCTATGAATATTTCAGTAATTTTGTGAGACACTTTCTAATGCAGTTGCTTTTGTCTTGTATCACGTTTTGGGATGTGCTTTTCATAAAGCAAGAAGTCTCTTGTAAGTTTTAAGAGAAGTGTATGCTGGTGTCTCATCCGCTTGTGTACTGAGCCAGTCACTTACCACATGGGAGGCACCTTTCATGTAACACCAGAACTGCTTACCAAAGTGCTGAAAATATGTAGTGTACGAAGCTGAGCGTAACACTACAAGGAGAACAGAAGTTGCGAACAGAACCTCATTAAATGTTCGGGGAATGCAGGGGAAGAGTTACTCAGCCATTTAATTTGGCTCGTTTCCCTGTCTGAACTGAAAATCCTGATGGGGGAGGGCTGTTCTGTTACCCTGTTAGCTTCAACCCCGTTGTCCAGGTGTATAATACTGCAATGACCTCTCTTATCGTGTCAGTGAAGGGAGAAAAATGGCAATTTGTTCTTTAGGAAGATGGCTCAACTGGTATCGTAAACAAAAGGCCAAAACCAAATGACTTTCAGCAGTCAACCACAATGGTGACAGTGTTGAAATGGATTATATGAAGTGTTCCTCTGACCTGCAGTTACAAGGCAATAGCATGGTTAAACCAGCAGACGGATTTGCATTCATTAGCGTTATGGATGTGGCTCTTGCACCATTTTTGCCTGTCAGGTTTTACCTGAAGTACAGAATTACATGGTGAATGGGAAACCTGAAATGGTGGGCTGTATTGCCATCCTGCCTGGAATTAAATCCATTAAACATCAAAAGGTAGTGTAAAACCTAAATGGCTGAAGTAGACACCTTTTGTAGAGAAGTCTTCAGTTTGAAGAAGAGAAAGCTGTGGCGATATGCTCATTGTTTATAAAGTTGTGAAGGTGGTTAATAAGATGAATGCATGACAAACTCTTATTCAGGAAGTCCCAGAAGACTGGAAATAAGGAGCAGTAGTTTAAAACGGATAAAAGCAAGTTGTGAGCTAGTGAAGTTTACTATTACCTCAGGAGGCTGTGAAGAGCAGATAGTATTGGCAAGTTTTCAAAAAGGGATTTGACAAATTCGTGGAGAGCAGGTTGATAAACAGACACTATAAGGAATAGACAGAAAGGGATGAGGAGATCTGCTGTAAACTTCCTTCCACTTCACTGTGGACACTGTATGGGAAGGAGAAAGAAATGAAGAACACACCACAGAGCTGAGCTATGTGGATCATCAATGTGACTCCATGGGCCATTTCTTGTGGTCTAATGTGTACTTCCAGTGTGACATCACTTTTAGATTTTGCTTTGGTCATGAAGATTCTTCCTTCACGGCATCTGTCAGTCATGAACTTTCATATCTGTCCAAAAAGCAATACCTTCTAAGTAGTCTGTCACCAATTTACTTCTCAGATACTAAGCCGTCATCATGCACCCCTCTTCCTATTGCTGCAGAATAGTAAATGATTTTCCATAAAGGCACCAAGGTACCTACTTGAGTGCTTTCTAAATGTACAGCTGGATGTGCTAATGTATGTAGCTTTCTAAATGTACTGCTTCTTGTGATGTACAACCAGATCTTCCCTGTGGAATGCTAAGCAGATTGCTTCTCATCCTATCACTGGTGGACAACAGAAAACTAAACTCTCTTGTGTATTTTTAAATGCTGCTGAATCTTTCTTTTCCTAGATCTAGAAATCATATTCTTTCACCATGTCTCATGAGATAGCTTTCTAAAACTCAGGGGTTTTGTTTCTCTCCTCTGAACATTAATTTGTCTCCATGTTTATTAAAAACCTGTGCTCAAAAGGGGACATCATACTTCATGCATAACTTCACACACTGGTGAGGAGAGAGTTTGTAATGGAAAAAGTGAGATAATATCAGTCTCTGGAGAGAGCCCTGCAACACTGACATGTCTCGCTTTGTTGAGTACAAACTGTTTGTACCAAATCCTTGAATCTTATTTTTCAACTTGGTCTGCATTCAACTTACAGTGCTGTCATCTAGACCATGTTTCCCAGCTTTGCCTGTGAGAACGTTGTGGGGCACTGTGTTAGAAAAGTCATATTCAAGTCAACCTCTGTCACACCAACTGCTGGATAACCTGGCATGAAATTAGATTGGCCTGATATGATTTCTTCCTGACGTACTCACATGGATGGTTTCTCATCAATGTATTATTGACTCAGTAGTTATAAATTCTTTGTCTAGTATCACACTCCAGTATGATTTTGGATATTGAAGTTAGGCTGACTTGTATAATCTCTCCAATGCCTTCTTATTTCCTCTTTTTATGAATGGTCTTCCATATAGACCAACAGATGGTCTTCCACCATCTTTAGGGGCATCAGCCCTGCTGCTGTATCCTTCTGGGAGTTCAGCTTTCCCAGGCTTGCAGTTTTCTTTCATTCACTTTTGGGGCTTTTCTGGCCTGCGGTGCCCTACCAGTACAATGATGACACTGTCATCTTTCAAACATTATTAGTTAGTCAGCTTCTCTTTCTGCTTCTAAATAATCCAGGTGCATTTGAATAATGCAGCAGCACCAACTACTCATTAAGTGTGGGGAAAAACCACTTCATTCTGTTTCTTGGACCATCTCTTCTGCACCAGGGAAGTAGCCCCTGGTGAATACCCACTTTGCTGTTCCCCTACAAATCCACTTTTTCTGTGATTTTTTTGCTGGCCTCAGCAGCGGTCAGGCTGTTGAGACCACTGGCCATTACACTGGAGATCTTCCTTTTACTTCATGGTCCCTCTGCACACTTAACTTTTTTGATTGCATGGACATATTTTCCTTTGTGTGTTTTTAGTTTGCTAAACACAAGGAGTTACTGATTTGTGACAAGATCTCCTGGATATTGTAATAGTACGAATAATGGTTATTAATGGAGTAGGGGTTCAGGAATTGGTCTACAAGTTAAAAATGAAATATGATTATGGTAGCTTCCTTAGTATATTAAGTCTCATAGTTTCATAGTAAAAGAGAAAAAACACAAATAAAATGTGAATTCAAGACAGATGTTGCTTAATTACTCTACTGTGTGCTGAAAATACACTGCTAACATCTCTCTTTCTTGAAAAAATATAGTTTGAGTTCTTTCACAGTTCTTCTAGATTCCAGTAATACCTAGTTGATCTGGATAAATCAGACTGTTCTCCTAGCATAAGACTTTAGATCTGTAAATCTGTTAAATCAGTCATGACATGACATTTCAAAGCTTCTATATAATTTTAAAAAAATCAGCTCCTGGCAATATTAAAATACCTCACTAAAATATACTAACTTAGTAATATTTCTGGGAAAAAGTGTTTTCTTACAATTTGTCCCTCTTCTGGCATTTCTATTTAATCTCATTCCTTATCTGTACTTCTGCTTTCAAGAATTATTGTGGCAACACTCCTCCTAAAAATCTATCAATCACTGTAGTCATTTTTTCTATGTATTTATGGCAGTTTTTACTGCAAGAAACACAGACTTCTCCATCCTATGCTAAATATTACACATGGCATAAAAATACTGTGTTCCATCATTCTAGCTAAAATAGTTTTTCTCACTTTTTGAAAAAGCACAAATCCATCTCCACAGGAAAAGGGAAAATAAATGCTAGTTCTCTATCTTTTAAAGTGTTGCAAACATCAGAATACCATATTAATAAGAAGTTTCCAACACAGCTGTGTCAGTCAGCTATAGAATGAAGTTCCAATTATTTACTATTTCAGGTTACTTTAAACTCATTTATTTAGAGTTAAAAGCACAGGAAACAGAACTAAACCTGTGATGGTAGCTTGAACAATTTCTGTTCTGCTGTGGAAAAGTATTCTCTTTCGTCAGTGTCCCTTCTGCTGTTTTTCAAACCTAATCTTCTGTTAAAAAGTAAAGCTGCTCATTTGTTCCTCAAGATTTTTTTTATTCCCTAATAAATTATTTTAAAGGTTTAAAAATCTGTAATAAAACTGTTCTGGTTTGGTTTAAAAAAAGATTATTATTCCTGTGATTCTAAGAAACAGTTGGATGGAATGTCTTTGTAGGACTGTCTTAAACATTTCTGATGAGGTGCTTTTCTGTTAAGAAAATTTCACTTCATCAGGATCAAAATATTCATGGAAATGTAGTCTCTTGATAGACTTAATTGGGAATTGCCAAACATGCATGAGGTTTCAATCACTCTCATTCTGTAAACTTGTATGGATGTGTGGACAACAGCTAATTTGGATTGGCCAATCCACAACAAATTTCTTGATTATTCTTTGTGAAATATGACCTCTTTCTGTATGGAAATTGTGAAGAACATTATTTGTGTAATTAAAAAATACTCAACTGAAAACATCCTAGAACACTTGAATTTACTACCGCTTTCAGAGATTTACATTTCAAAAGCAAATATATTCCAGAAGTTTTTGCTTTGCTTGATTGTTTTTATCTGAGAAATGTGTTCTTTTTTCCTGGGAATACAGAAACATGGAATAGAGCTTTAAAAATGCTGTGTTCAAGCAACTACAAATAGCATGCAAATTTGCTTCAGAAAGTGTCATTGTTGACAACTGATTTGAATGCACTGTCATGGCAGTACTAAGAAGGCTTCTTTCAATCTCCACAACAAATTAAAGAGGAAACAAATGGACTGGCTGTGACTCAGTAGTGTGGGGAATTTTTCAAAATTATTGGAGGCAGCTCACTGCTGGTTCTGGGACAGTGCTTCAGTCAGGATTTCCATTTTCAATCAAACATGTGTTTCTGAGTTCTACATACACGGCTGATAGTAGCCAGCTGTTGTCCAAAGACTGAGACACTCCAAATCAGAAGTAACTTTTTAAAATCCCTTGATCTAAATCTTAATTCTTTGCATGGAAGGACTCCGGGATTTTGACTTCTGCTTCCCCAGGGGTGCCTGCCAGAAGATGGCACTTCTCATTCGTGCTCAGTGCTCCATGGAAGGCATCAAGAATGGCTGAAATGAGTCGTTCACCAGTGTGACTGCCAGAAACAGGAGTGAAAATTAACAGCTCTGGATATGCTTGCATTCCTGCAGTGCCATACCTAGTCTGTTAGCTCCTCTGCCTGACTGCAGGTTTCCTGATGAAATGCTGTTCTAGTCTGATTCTTCATTTATGTTGTCTTTCCAGCAGAGGTGTTGAAATACGAGATTTCAGAAAATTCCTTGCCATGCGCTGAAGCATAAGCCACACTTATGAAGCATAGAGCTTTTGGTAAAGGTAAAGACTAGAAATGTGGAAAGATTTTCTGCTGTAACAGGCCAGACAGAGGTAATGGAAACTGAGTTGTGTCTCTATCTCCCTTAGTGAACCATTCTTGACAATCTTTCTTCTGAGACAGACTATCAGCAGTGATGAAACTGTTAGGAAACGAGAGCCACATCCCCAGGCCAGCTGAAAAGGGCACCAGACACAGAATTCAAAGGTAGATCGTCATCCAGGTTCTTTGTATTCCCTGTTATAGAGGGAAGAGATCTGAGGTCCAGTTTGCAGAACATTTCAACTAGACTGTGATATCTATTATCCTTCCCCCATCCCATAAAATATAGGCCAGTCATTTTCAAATTGTTTCCTTTTTTCAGTGTACTAAAAAAACTTGTGTTATGTGCAGCCATATGTGATTTTATCCTAAATGTTGGCACACAAAAAATCAGAATATTTAATTCACACCCCTTAGAAAATAAGGCTTAAAAATATTTGATGTTGACCTGAGTATAAAGAAGAAACCATCACAACAGCACTAACCCACCATTGCAGAATGATGAAAGCTTTTTTTCCTGTTTTTCTTTTTGTGAGGCAGGGAGAATGTGGCTTATTATCATTATCTTTAAGCAAATGGTGAAGAAAAAGTACCGTTTTAAAACAAAAGGTCAATATCTTGCTTTTACACATTTTTTTCATCCCAAACTAAACAACATTGTTTACTCAGTTTTGCATCTAGTTTCAGTGAACCAAAAGTCATATTTCTGGTGAATTTGTGATTAATTTTGTGCAACTTTAGTAAACTTATTTTCAGATAAAATTGACTTTCTTTTCTCCACCTATGTCATTTGGTGAATAAAACTCGTTACTCATCACAAAAGAAGTCAATCACAGTGCTTTTCTGCTCATGATTAAAGAAGAAATTCCAAATCGATGTTCCATTTCAGAAAAGTAAAAGATTCATAATATTTTGTTTTAGCAGTGTCTTTGACCAGTCCACTCAGCAGCATTCCTCTGTTTTCCCAAATGTCACACTTTTGAACACCATTCTGGTTTCAGCTTACCAGGCTAAAATGAAAAGTTTAAAACTCTCTTTAATTTTTTCCACGGTCTTCTATTGAAAACAGGAAACATGTTTGGAAAACAATGATAAGGTCTTAGTGTCTCCAGTAACCTGTAGTAACAATTCCAACCTGGTCATCTTCCTAAGAAGCAGGAAAATTTACAAGAATGATACACATTTAATAGGAAGGTATCTCTAAATATGTAAAAAGCGAGTGTTTGGGGCAAGTTTGTTTTTCTGTTTGCATGAGCAATGACAGACTACCCGTTGCTGGAGTTATCATGCAGCCATGTGTGCCACAGCTCACCCTATCCCATGTGGACATTCCTCCCTTCCTACTGTAGGTGAACTGTCGCCTGTGGAGGTGCAAGTCTTGCAAGCATAGCATGTCAATGAAGCAGGCTGAGGAGGTTGTCTGGCTAAAAAAAGAGCTAGGAGCAGGCAGTGGGGTAATCGTCTGTGCTCCCCCTCCGTCTCTACGTGATGAAAATTACAGCTTTTTCCTTGAGAATTTAGTTACTCTTCCACTTTGCAAGGTGACAGAAAGTAGAAGATGTTAAATCTGTTTCCCTTACCTTTGTACCTTCTTCCATGTGGACTCTCACTAATGTCATTTAGTATCAGTATTTGCTTCAGATTAAATCAGTCTGAAGTTTTTAATGAACTCATAGCTCTCCTTGCAGTTCAAGTGCTCTCAGCTACAGCAGAATCATGCAAATCTGTGCAAGTTCTTTGTCAACAACCATTCATTCAGCTTCCTGAAATATTTTAGCCATTTCTAAATTTATTGTATATTACAGCCCTGTGGGCACTGACTATATCACACTTTTAAGAAAACTCATTTTTATGAATCTCGTTAAAAGGAAGTTTTCTTCATCAGTTAGCTTTAGCACTAATGAAAGGAAATATTTACTTCCAGGCATATCCGAGAGAAAGTGACCTGAAATCTGTCTGTTGTCTTTCTAATATAGAATCATAGAATAGCTGAGGTTGGAAGGGACCTTTAAGATCATCAAGTCCAACCATTAACCTACCCTGACAAAAACCACTTCTAAACCATGTCCCTAAGCACCTCATCTACCCTTTCCTTAAACACCTCCTGGGATGGTGAATCTACCACCAATATATATTCCTTTGCACATAAATATGCAAATATAAGTCACTCAGTCAGGCCTCTGTGCGCAACTTTACTATTTGGTAATAGAAATAAAAAGAAGAGAAATATCCTATAGCATGTGACATTCAGAGAACACTGTTCATAGCTCACTGTCTGTTTCAGCAACCAACTCTCCGTCAAATGTTGAGGAAACATCTAAGGTGAAGTAGTGTATAGAATACAAAAATATTGCCTTTAGTAGGCTGGTAAAAGGAATAAACCTGAAAATGTGTGGGTTATTTTCTTGGAAGGAAAAGGACTAGATACTACTATATAATTGAATTGCTCTACAAACTGAAACCCAGATCTTACCTCTCCATAATGTGGTGATAAAAAACCTAGATCAAGATCTATGCTTGAATCTTGTGTCTAGAGCTTTTTTAATTTTGTCACAATTTGAAAATGCAAATACATGTTTTGAGACTTAACATATGGAAGACAAAGGTAAAATGGCCATCCAATGCCATGGTTCATATTTGAAAGCAAATAAGAGCCTCAATGACTTGGGTTTTATTTCAGCAGAAGCCTACTACACTTTGAGCATCAAATTCTGACCTTTTATTAATGCTCATATGCTAGTTTTTGAAAATAATTCTATTTCTCTGGGGTCATTGAGCTATATTCCACGAATTTCATGTTGTAAACTGTTTATAAGGACTGGAGAGAGGCATTTTGAGAACTATTCTCTGCCCAAGCACACCTGCATTCCCAAAGCTTCAGTTAGCATCTTCATAGGCTAGCCATTGCTTTGTGCACAAAGTACTTCTACTTAGCAAATAAGGGTTTGTGGTGACGTGAAGCTGTGGAAACAAAATAGTTGCCAATATTCTTCTGAGGGTTAAGATCAGTGATTAAAGATCAGTATAAAAGGACTGTCTTAAAGCTGTGCTTGCTGCCACTTTTTAATACTAGTTCATCTTGAGTTACTACCTAATATGGAGAAATCCCACCTTGAATTGCAAAACTCTGACAGGGATTTAGGACTCTATGAGAGACAGTGCAGAAAACTGATTCATGATTATCATCCTGAGTTGCCAGCAGTTTAAAAGTTGTCTTAGGTTAAACAAATATGAACAATAGACTTGTCTCCTAGACAAGCAGATATATGTTAACCATGAGACTTAGCATGCACGTGGAAAGCAATGATCAAGAGTGACAGCTGTAGAGAACCTGAGTGCCACTGGATGTTAAATATTTCCTATTTCTAATTTAAGCCATCTATCATTTCCTCTACTTATCTATTGATTGGTGCTTACAAGCCCTCATGCTGCATGTTCAAGGAAAGATCTCCAGAGTAAATGTGATGAGATAAGAATCTGAAGTACACAGCAGACAATGCTGAGTTCAGGAATACAGAGTAATGGCCCAATTCATGGTCAATGGTCACATTAAATTTGGCTCCTGTTGGTTTGAGTTAAGGAAAGTGTGAAAATACAGGCCTAAATCTGTGTCCCTTAAATTACCTCTGGCTTTGCTGATTGCAATGAGACTCCAATGCTTGCTTAGATTTACATAGGCATTCATGTCTTCTTCTGAATATGGTTTTCCTGAAAGGGATTGTTAGTCAGATTATGCAGAAGCTGAATACCAGAATCCATAATCCCGATCCACCCTTTACTACAAATTATGCTGATTTATAAAATACTTAATCCTAGAGTGAGGGATGTCTGCATGCGGGTTCTTTTGTAGCCAGTGAACTGTGACTTGGCAGGATTAAGAAGAATTGAGCTCCTCCCTTGTCTGCGAGGGTGGTTGGGCTGCTGCAACGCACAAATGACTTTATACATCTGCTTTTACATTAATCAGTGCTTAGTAAACAAAAATATAGGATGTGTTGTTCATGAACATCAAAATCACATCTCTCACAACCACAGAGGACAACAGGGCATGAGCAGTGAGGGGTAGGAGTTGCTTTAAAACCGCCTGACTGTTCAAATTAAATCACCAGTGTAGGTGCAGCCCCACTGATCTTCCTTCTGAGCGGAGCAGAAGAAACCATGCATCATCAATACCCCTCCTTCATTTATCAGAACAAGAAACTATAAAGGCTGTGAAAAGACAAACCATCCAAAAGTCCTAGATCTTAGCCTTTTTGCTTGGGTGATCATTTTCCAATATTCAGTGAAGTTAATGAAAGCTTGCAATTGGTGGCAGCAGGCCCCAGGTTTCATGCTTCTTTTGAGGGTAGCATCCACCCATGCACAACTGATGCAAAGCAGCTGTGCCACGGATGGGATACTATTTCGGGGGAGCAGGCATGTGTTCACAGTGTGACAGCAGCGCAGGAGGACAGCAGAGGCCAGACCGTGGCTTTGGGGTCTCTGTTGCTTGCTGCAGACCTTCAGGTGCTGTCACTGCTCCTTTCATTAGGCCACAGCCGTCAGATTGGTTTCCAGTATGTCCTGTTTGCACTGTTTGGCTACATTACTTTCCACAACCCTTTCCCCTGGACTTCTTCCCTAGTTCTGTTCCCTTTATGATTTTAATATCTCTACCACTCACCTCTTCTAGTTCATAAGTTACGGGCATGTTCCCCTTCCATCCAACTTCTCCCCTTTGATAGAGCTTTTCTGTTGGCTTCAGCAGTTTTGCGGTAAACATCTGCAGTGGGAGAGGGAGCATCCTTGCTGCCAGAAGTCGCGGACTTTCAGCTTCAATCGTGCTAGAATTCCCTTTTCTCAGCCTCTGGCCATACCTCCTCCTGTGCAATGTGGGGCTGGGGCTCTGGTCCCTGCAGAGCTGTCAGTCTCGGCGCAGCCTCAGTGGTGCCACACAGTCTGCTCACCTGCCTCAGCTTCTTTCTCTGTCCGCTCAGCAGCTCAAGTAGGGTTTAACTCCCACTGTTGAGCCCACCATTCCTCCAGCCCCAGCCTTTGGGAGACCCTGGCTCTCCCTGTAGCTGGAGATGTGGATGGGTACATCTGCTTTGAGTAGCTGTGCCCTGCTCTAGGGCTCTGACTTACCAGAGGTGTCACTTCTGCTGCTTCCAGCTCTTTAAATAGTACACCATTTATAGCTTCTGATTACAGTATATCAGTAATGTGTGCATAACGGATGGAAAAAGGGATTCCAGAGGGTGCTATGTCTTATTATTCTTTGGATTTGTTTATTGTAAATACTGCTCTCATTCCTAGAATTATTGCTGCCATATTTAGTACTAAAATTACATACTAAGTGGTAGAGCAATGTATTTTTACAACATTCAAAAATAACAGGGTACCAGACTTACAAGATATCGATCTAAATATACCGATCTGCAATATATTCCAGTGATTCAACTCTTTAGATGTAGCTATTGTAATAGGACTGAATTCAGGCTGTGATGAGCTTAGAGAGAGGATGGAGGTTTTATCAGTGTATAGTGAAAGATAGTCTTGTAGCTGAGGGGTTGATTTGACCTGTGAAGAAGAAGACATATTTCCCTGCTGTGCTGGAGGTTATGAGGGCAAACTCAGACAAATCAATGTAAAATACCACTGACTTCAGTGGGCTCAGTTAGAAGGGCTAGTTCTGGACAAAGGATTTAAGCATTTTAAGCATATGCAGCAAGATACGTTGCTCCTATATCACCTATTAGTACCTATTCTGAGGGCTCTCATCCATCCCTTTCTCTTCCTTTTTGCACGGGTGTTTAGATGCTGGCAAAAAGGCCTTAAGAAGCAGGATGTTTTCAAAATAGAAACCTTAGTGCTGAACCTGCAGGCACAGATCAATAGCTGTTGAAAACTCAGCTTACTGACATATTTTGCTAATGTTTTTTTCGTCTCCGCAGGTTCTCACAAAGTTCCCAGAAGTGTCAAAAGGAGGATAATATACTAAGCAAATCTCATTTTAATCTTTTACCTTATTCCCCTATCTGCTCCAATGCTCTTCTAGGAAGTAGGCTAAATGATATTACCCAGGACTTTTTTGGAAACCAAACTCAAAGAAAAGGATTGCAGGTCTGGCACAAGGAAATGTTTGCAATGCTGTTAGTGATTACTTCTTATGAGATTGCTCCCTGGAACAGGTGACTCAGAGCTTGCGTTGGCTGTAGTTTTGGGACGAGACCTGAATTCTAAGTTCTTATGAGGTGGCCTGAATTCACGAGCATGAGAAGGCACACAAACACGCACACGCAGAGTCACTCACTCATTCACTCACTCTCAGGTGTTGGTCTTCCAGAGGACAGCAAATCCCTTGAACTGTCTTCACACAGGCTGTGTGCCCCATGGATCCCATCAGGGAGGGCTTTCTCTGTCTGTAAACTATTCTGCCTTTCTCTAAGGTTTTGGAGAGAGATGCTCTTTCTGTGTTGGATGCAATAGAAGTATATCAACTAACTAACCTTGTTTTGATGGTGTGCCTCAGTATGAAATCCTTTGTGAAGGCTATGATTTCTTTCTCAAAGTAAGATCTGCCACACTTCCCTTTTCTATGTACCTTTTGATTACAAATTAAGGGAAGTTCAGCAAAATACTTTAAGCGTCTTTGGCAGTTTTGAAGCTTGAAGAAACTCAATACGCATCCAGATAGCTAAAAGTTGTAACTGAACGTTCAGTTTAATTCCATAAAGCCTCTACATCCTTCAAGCCTCCTGAGGCAGCATAGTAAATACAGAGGCACTGTGGATAACACTGTTTGTTTCAAGCAGCTGTGAAATGAGTCCACTGTGTATAATACTAAACAATGCAAACAACCAGAACTGGGTATTACTGTTAAATAAGTTGTGTGGTTGCAGGCATCTCGTGTGCTGTGAGCTGTGATGGTTTTATAACACTCTTTTCTTCACTTTTTCCATTTGTGTCTTACTGTATAACCTGAGTCCTGTGTGTGATTTGTTACTCTCTAGAACAGGGTGCTGTACCCGTTTGCATCATAGTTGTCATGGTGGGGCTGGGGGCCTAATTTTGAGACCCCATGTCATTACAGAAGTGAAAATTAATAGCCCAGTAGTACTCATATCCTGCTCCCATTGCTTTCCTCGCTGAAGAAGAAGTAGTTGTGAGCTAAACGTCTTTATCATTTGGACGGGTAACAAATTGGCAATTTAATAGAATGACAAGCTATTTCCAGAAATAAAGCAATTAGTTTAATTTATGTTCTTTGATTGTCTTTCAGGTCTGTGAGTACATTGGGCTGGTGAAATCAGAAAGTGACACTGTAGCATGGAGTTTGCCTTTGGGGAAAAGGCAGACTCTTTCATTTTGCTTTATTTCCAAACATTCAGAGCTTCTCTAGGGATTACTGGTTCATATTCTTATTGTGCATCCCTCAGCATAAAATCAGAGCATTGGGGAAGCAGTGAGCCTTAGAAGCAGATAAATATTTGAATGCCTCCTTCCCTTCACTGCCTGCCTTATCCTGATGGGCAAGTCCTGCTCCTCTGCTCTTCCCCAGGGAGGAGACACCACCCCCTGGGAAAGCCTGGGGGCACGGATGAGGGATGTGGGCAGTCCTGCTGGTCATAGGCTAGCAGAAAAACAGTGAGGCAAAGAGCTGCTTGGCCGGACAAGAGTTCATACAAAATGACCTTCCCACATAATGGGATACAAATATTTCACTAGCTGGTTTTAACCCTCTGAGCTGTAGCTCTAGGAATTAAACAACTCCTCCATTTTTGAAAGATGGGTGTACACATGGACATGTCATGCCCAAGTCCAGTATTTGCCTAATTAGATAATTAGCCAAGGGTGTGTGCAACATGTAGTTGATGTATGTGTGATCATGTGGTTTATGCACAAAAATACAGCATCAGTTTTTCTGGAAATGCTTAGGCTTTTTCTTTCTTTTTCACATTTTATGGGATTGCTAGTACTCATCAGCCTCACCTGATTAGTCCAACGGCAAACTAGTTATTCCCTGCCAAAACAACACAAAAATACTACATTGGTATTCTTATGGGTGTTCTGGACATCAATGTGCAAAAGCTTGTACTTCTTTGGGACCCCTTATTTCTCATGTTTTCCATCTTTAGATTTTGCTCATGGATTTGATTATTGAAATTGGCTCCAAAAAGCTATCAGGAGATAAGCTGCATATTTGAATGAAGATTAATTCACTAATTCTTTAATTTTCTTTAGTGCTTCCAATTGGAGAGGGTCCCTTGTCACTAATGATTTCATCAGAGTACTGTATTACAAATGCCATATTTAATTAGCAAAGTAGCATTGGTACTGATATCTGGTAACCTGTTACAATATTTCATAATAGTTCTAAATCTACATATAGTTACAAAAAACCAAGGAAGTCAGTAATCAGTACGATGGTGCAGCAATCTCTGTTGTGTATCTGTTCTTATAAAAGATGTAATTTGGTTAAATGTTAATTTGAATTAATTTATGGCTTCAAGTTCTCAGATGGCATAGATTAGTGAGAAACTGCAGGAGTTTGCACCAACAGAAAATTTGCTGATAATATGTCCAGAATGAAAATAATTCTGTATTGAAAATACTGTGAAAAGAGAAATGAAAACATGCTGCTTTTAAATTATCGACCAATAGTAATTAAAAATGACCGTATCATAGTGACAAAGATTTAAACTAAACAGTATTATTAACCATAGTTCAGAAATAGTAGATACTTGTATTAGAAAATACATTAAATGTAGTAAATGAAAAAGAAAAAACAGATAAATACAAATTTTTTTTTTGCTAAATTTATTTTTGTCTGGGAACTACATGAGGAATCATTGAGATGAGTCAGAAAAAACAGTTCAAATACTGTAACATTAGTAAGAATAAAATTAATTTCTGAATATAGGCCATGTTTAACCACTCAGATGAACTTTTAAAAATATGTGTAGGGTCTGAGCTGTGCTTTAGGAATAATATGCAGAATATTTTTTCTATTGTGCAGAACATTAGACATTTGAAAGTATTTCAGTTCTTCTGTAACCAAGAAAAAGTCACATTTCTTAATACTTTCTCTAAAAAGGGAGCATAGAAAGTCTATGTGCTGCTTCTGGCTTGTTCTGAATTCTCATGATCGTACTCGGCAGCATTCGATTTTTCTCTCCTCTTTTCATTTTTTTTCAGGATTTTTCAGTTCAAATAGGCAGGTTAAATTTATGAGCAAGGAAAAAAGTAGAAAAAACCCCCCCAAAACCACAACTAAAAAACCCACTCCGACTAACTTTTGCAATCTCCACAGCTATTCATGTTCATAATATTAAATAGATGGAAAAGTGCTTGCAGATTTGAGGCCTAAAAATGCTCTTGGCTAAATTCTATTCAGCCTTCACACATTTCACTGAAATCCTGCTGAGATTTGCTTCGGTACTGAGCAAAGGCATTAGGATTTGGCCCTTGTCATACAATCTTCTTTGTCAGAATACAAAGTGGCATTACGAATAACTACTTGCAAATAATCAGAATGCGAAAGCTAAAATAGGACTTCATTATAGCCTTTGTTCTCTTAAAAGGAGAAGCTGAGCATATTCCTATAGAACTGATAGGACTGGAGGTTTTACCTTGCAGGCTCTCAGTTCAGACACAGGTTAGTCTGTGATTTCAAGGACTCAGAATAGAGATATTGTTAATGAATGAAGCTCATTTTGGCATTATCAACAAGAAATTCATTATTTCAGTATTTTTGCAAGTGTATTTCTTGGGACTTTTTATTGTTCAGTCAAACCAAAATTAAAATGAACTGACTTTTATTTCTGATTTCTCATTTTTCCTGGTAACAGAACAAAGACGTGGTGCCAGGTGGTTTTGGTCTAAGCCAAGCACTCTGCCAATGTAAGTTCAAGGCAGCCTGGTCTTGCAGCATCCCAAGCAGAGACTGCAGGCTTCATACCACAGCTCAGTCCCATCTGCAAGTGCATGTGAAGTCCAAGAGTTTTCTATTACAGTCTGTTCAACCAGAAAGTGCTGCTGTTTAGTATCATAACATATGTTCTCTTGTTTACTTCAAAATAAATATACCCAGAGCTTGACTGAACCAGTGGCTCCTAGAACACTTGACGGATTCATGAAATGCTGTGGCTGACTCCAGATGTTGCTGTTCTCTGGAGTACAGCTGTCACTTAGCACTGTTTGCCTTTCACTCTTCACAACTTCTTGACAAAAAGCAACTTTCTGAAAGGCAGAGGTTGGACTTGAAGAGAAAAATAAAGACTAAGAAAGATGAAAGAAGAAGGTTACAAGTGGCTTACTAATTCTTGGTATGGTAGTTCAGCCTTATCCACCCTTATTAGCAATCAAGAAAAGAATTCCTTTTTCTCATTGGGCTCCTGTAATTCTCCTGAGATGGAGCCAATTACAGATGAAACTATATTGCTGAGTTTATATGCTAGAGGATTCTAATCTAATGTTTCACCTAATTAAATTCTAGCAGGATAAAAGAAAAGCACTGCTCCCTAGAGATAAGGGTGGGTGCGTATTTCCAGTACTCATGTATACAATGCACCACTGACTTTAAGACAAGGCTTGAAGTAACTGGGCAGAAGATCTGATAAAGCTGTCTTCTATCTGGATATTCAAGAAGCCTTTCCTATTTCTGTGATCAAGTAATTGTCTCTCCTCTCTTGTCATAACCTTCTCCATCCCAGTCTCAGCAAACAAGAAATTCTGATTGAAGGAATTAGGTAATTCTTTGAAATTAAATCAATAACCTATATAGACTAAATGTCCCACAGACATACTCCAGATGACACAAATTCAAATGAGTAAGAAAGGCATCAATTATAAGCCAGGTTTTGGGTAGCCTTTCTTGAGACGTCTCTTAAGACATTTACACCATATCCCTTAAGGATATGGTGTCGTTCTGTCTCATGCATGTCTTCAATGCATAAGTGGGGAGAACTGGGAACATAGGTTTCACTGAAGAATACTGAGATGAATTATCTGTCTTAGGAGGAAATGCCAAGTATTGGAGTCTTGCTCTGTAGTAAGAGGGGAAGTAATACCGTTGATGGAGCCAGAGTCACAGTCTTGAATGCTCCCCTGCTAGCAGGGGCTCACACCAGCTCTGTTTTACAAAATCCTGCTCTTTGAAGCCTCCCACTTACTGCAGCGTGTTCATACACAGATGCCTTTGGATAATAGGCAGCTCTTCCACTGGGATTATGAGTAATAACTGGTTAAAGATGGCATCATCACAATTGTGCTGACGTTAGAGCAACCCAAACCTTTGTTCATACATGTTTGACAGTAAGGACAAGCATCAGTTATAAATATATCAACCCAGAAATGAAGTTTGCCATGCATTTGTGGTAGTTTGTGGTACACTGCTTATCTGTATATTTATCTGTCTATAGAGTTCTATCTGTGACTCACATTTTATAGGCACATAACTGTGCCACAAAATAATACAAATACATGGGAAGCAGCACATAGCTACTACAGTTTTTTTTCTGGTGTTACTTGACCACAAGTTAGCAGCACGCTCTTTACCTCTGCTCTTGATCTGATCTGACAGAGTGAAAAGAGCTGTTCACAAACCATTCAAATATTCACAGATACGTCTCACAAGTGTACTTGAAAGAATGTGCTGTACTCAACACCTTGCACTTGCACCTGTCATCCATGAGATGTGAGCAAACCTGAAGGCTGCCAATATCTTTATGTACAACTCTTTGCTCAGCCACTGTGATGTTGTTCTGCTGTCTTACATCTTCTTCATCTGCAGCAAACAGAGCTTGAAAGCACTATTTTTGTAAAAACAGAGCATCTAGAAAAGGCTGCCCACTCATGCAGGCTGACCGAAGCATGAGTTTGTTGGCTGCAGTTTATTGTGGAACACAGAGAGGGACCACTTGAATCTCAAGTAAAAATAGCAGTATTAAAAAGTGATATATATCTTAGAATTTTTTTCTTTGATGTTTTCGTTTCCAAATTTAATTAAATATAAGCAGAAATAGCTTGCTTTTTTTTTTTTTTATGTTTCACCAAGTGAGATCTCTTTTGATTGAGGTGAGGTTGGAAATCAACAGGAGGCAATGCCAGTTTATTTGTTCAGGTGTTTTCAGCTGTTCTGTTTAAGTTAAGCATTATTGTTATGCTTTTCGAAGGACCAATTCTGACAAGGCACCACATGTTCAAGAAAGGAACAACAGCAAGAAAGTTTCGTAAGAAGGGATAATTTTTTATTCTTTTTTAAAGAGCACCTTGTCTGTCAAATTTTGCTTTTCAGTCCTTGAAAATCCAGACACTCGCATGTTTCAAGTACTCAGTTGTCACATTCCAGAAACAGAATCACATCCAAAGGCCGTATTTCCAGAAGTGAAGCTCTCTGTAATAAATTTTTCCCTCAAGAATTGCTAGCAAACCATTCTAAAGTGTAGCGGCCCCAATAAAGAGTGTCATAAGAAGGACGCAGGTGTGTAAGAAGGAAACACTGTTCCTGGAGTCAGTCTTGCCAGCAGTTCTGTCTTGGACTCATTGACAGTTCAGTACACGATGTTGCTCTTTTGTTGGACCTCAGCTTCCACACCTGAAAAAGCAATGTAATAAGTTTTGCTGCATTTTCCATGGTGTTTAATAGGAGTAATGAACTAAAATGTGAACCATGCCTATATAGGTAGGACTAAACTTTCACGCTGGGGTTCTGGTACACGCCTTGGTCTCATGGCAATGGAGCAGCTCCTGTATGCTGTGGTAAAGCGAGTGCCATGGAGTCCCTATTGCAGCTCCTTCAACTGCTGTTTCTGCCATAGGAATGACTGGAGAGACCACAAATCTAGCCAAATGGCTGCAGAAGTTCCTCATAAATGGAGATTTGCAAACTTTTGTCTGTAACAATACAATATCCAGCTGTATTTATCCCAGAGGAATGCAGAGATGCCTTTGAACTTATCTTTGATCCTGTCATTTTCACACCTTTGCAAACTTTGTTCTCCCTGAGAAACTCAATGCCATCATTGACACTGTGTCCTAGTTTCCAATGTTGCATATCCCACTGTGTCGACTAACGCATTGTAGCTGAAAATGGACATATCCATGAAACAGAAGGGTAAACTGTGTCACAAAGCATATAATGTATAATTGCAATGCAATGACTTTATCACTGTTAATTGGCAAAGAATAATTAAGAACATTGCCAAGTCAAGCATTCCTTTGTATTTATTTGAATTATCTGTAAAATATTGAAATAACGGACCTCATGGATTAATATGGAGAAATTTGGACTGCTGTTTGTTTGTTAGAGCTTACTTCCTTCCACACTCCTAAGAATATGATTGTAATGGAAATTGTTTCCACTAGGAACATAAGAGGCCAGGTGAAAGGAATGAATAAAAGCTCTGTTCAAAATAGCTCAAAAGGGTATTGGAAATCTTTGATAGAAATCCAGCTTCTGTTGTGTAGAGTCTTTTTAAGAAGTGAAATGAGCTTTTTTACTGTAACCAACAAACAAATTATTGCCGAACCCTTTGACAATAGAGTCTGGTGATGCAGTGCAATCATTTCTTTCATGTGTGATCTGCAGGTAGCTCATTTGAGGGATTTAATCTCATAAAACTGCATTGTAGTAAATTGCTGTAATTTATTTTGTGTCTCCTAAATAACAGTGTGGACATGAGAATGTAAATGTATTTCTAGCCTGAATCAGACATAAATGATAATGGACTGTTCTGTTATTTCTAAAGTAGCTTGTGTTTTTTTATCAAAATGCTTTTTCTACCTCATTATTTTGGTGAACAATGCCCATTTGTTGAAATAAAAACCCTGCAGGAAGATACAAATCTCAATAATTTTCTTATATGAAAAGTTTATCAGGTTCAGGATTGATCAATTGCAACTAAAGAGAAAAAGGTAGAAAAACTACATGCCTTTGCTAAAACTGGCATGTGGGAGATTGTAGGAGTCTAATCTGAGTCAGACAGGGCAGGATGGAAATGAGTCACCTACGCTTTATTGAGCATGTACTAAACACATAGGTCTTGGCCAGTCATGGCTAGTCCTCATTGCTGAAGATCTCATGGTTTGTATGAGTTATGACATATTAATTGAACCAATTGAGAGAGATTGATTCTAATTATTGGAGGAAGTAATGGTGCAGCACTGTAGCGTAGCAAAGCCCAATGTGAGACCTCAAGTGAGAGAAGGGTGGTTTTATTTTCAAACAAAATCAGTTTTATTCAGTCACACTCTTGTACCACATACACACAAGCCATAAGATATGTGTGCCCAAGTCATGTGTTCAGCACGCAGACACCACATTGTACCCAGGTGGTCCGTCCAGGCTTTCTTGCAGTTGCTTGGAGAACAAGGGATAGAAGTTGTTGAATCCTCCTCTATTCTGCTGGGTGCTTCTTAGCTTGGAAACCCTTGCCGATATTGGGTCTGCCTGTTTGTAGCTTTTAGAAGTGGACAGTGATTGTGATTTTTCATCTCTGTCCTGTCCCATCTCTGTAATCATCAGGATTTGTACACTGCTTTTTGTCACCTTCTATGGGTGTCTCCTACTCTGCTCACTGTCTTCCCACCATCATCTGTAAAAGCACTGAGTCTTTGCTTTAGTCTACATGTAGGCTGCCTTTGTTTTAGGATGCCCCTTCTTTCAGTCTATCTTTTGTTGCCTTTATGCTGGCATCTTGGTGACCTGGTAATATACATGGCAACAGCACATGCCATTCCCATAACCCTTCTGGGAGTTGTTCCTTCCAGTGCTTCCAAACTCAGATATTCTCAATCATTCTCTGTTCAAGTTATTTTACCATTTCTATGACACATAATCCTTCTGTTCAGCATAAAAGGTGCTCAGGTTGCATTGCCATGTAGTGGAGAACAACGGGCTGCAGGCAGGCTACTTGCTCTGGAGCTCATAGTCAGTATAGCTATAGCTGCGGCATTCACATTCACAAGAATGATAAGTGATTCAGATTAAGAGAAAGAAAAATTCAGTAGTCGGATGCCTTGCCTTCCCCAGTTGCCTGTCTTAAGGATTTCCTTGTTCTGATTCACCTAATGGTGTTACAGTCGAGGGAGTTAGCAACTTTGGATAGCAGGTAGCAGGAATTAAACATCACTGGAGTGATGTGCTAAACTGGTCTTTATTGCCCTAATAAATCGTATATAGCCTCACATGAATGTATTTCTAACCATACAGTTGACACAGTTTTTTGGGGCTCTTCGCTTGGACCATGTCTTTGACTTGGACAAACTCTAGTTTGATGTTTGATTATTTGATTGCAAGTATTGATTTGGAATGTACTAAAGCACCCTGAAGTATCAAGCAACGGCAATGCTTGCAGTGCTTGCTCCTGTTGTTCCCCAGTAGATGCTGTTTTGCAGTTTCATCAAAGCCATGAGCTGATCTTCTTGCGCCCAATGCAGAAATTCATGGATTATGTAGAAACAGACATTTAAAGGTACTAATTTATATCACCCTAAAATAATCATTTAAAACAGAATGCGAGTGAATCATGTTCTACAAGTGCCTGTTTGTCTCGACTGAGTATAAAGGGAAAGATGGATGTATAGCTCCGATACAGCCATCTTCATGGGAGCTGACTCTCACCTGGAAGTGGCAGTGTTTCTAACATTGCCTTTCTAAAAGAACATCAACATGAAAGGAACAGATTTTGCATGTATCATTCAGAGAGGAGCATTTAATGTTCCTGGGTCCATCTCTTTACCTTCAGGCATCCTTTGAGAGTGTCTTTGCAGAGAGAAGGGAAGGGAAGATGCCAAGCAGCGCAGAACATGCTCTTATAGATATAATATTCACATGAGATCAGGCACAAACTTATTAGCATAATCATTTGAGCAGACCCGCTTTGTGCTCCAAGTGTTAAATTGCTCAGAAGTGTTACGTTCTAGAAAATAACAGCTACAAAAAAAGCAGCAGCATTTCTTTTTTGTAGGATATTCTACTTTTCCTTAGAGACAAATGAACATTTTCCTGCCTGCTCTCTCGGTAAATTATAAAGCAACACAATACAGCTTGCGTTATTTACTTACTACTACAATTTGTATCTGGCCAGCTCTGGGAAAGGGTTTTGTTGAAGGGAATTGTTCTCCTTCTAATATCTGATTTCTCTGGATGTGTCTGAGGTACCATAACAAAAGAAATGCTGGCCAGATCCCAGTACTTTTTCTCTTGCTGAGCTGATCTTTATCCCTTGAATGGTGACACTGAAATCAATTTGTCTGCTCTTTAGCATGAGTCACAGGGTCACAATTTGAACTGAGGATCAGGTTTATTATGTTGATTAATCATCTTCATTAAGCATTAGATTAAACTTGCACACTTATCTCTGGATAAGGACAGCATCACAGGTGTCTCACAATAGGAGAAGCTTTGGGATGCAACAGTGATTCATACTAACTGTACCCACCAGCCTCTTCTGTTTGCTCTTGAGAAGGAATTTCTTGCAGCCCTGCATGTGAGTACTTTTTCCCCCCATCTTGGTCAGGACACTGATGCTGCCATCATTACAAAAGGTGGAGGATTTCAGAGGCAGCATTAAAAATCAAAGCAAATGAAAATACATTTAGAAGAGCAAGGGATGTAAAATCTTAGTAGTATTAGACCCTCATATTTCTGCCAAAATCTATTGCTGCCACAGAGGTTTTCCTGCTGCTGAGATAATGGAGTCTGCTGTGATAGCCAACTTTTGACACTAATTTGCATTTCATTGCTGCTACACATTGCTAGGCTATTCCATTTGCCAAGATTTTGCTTGCTATGAAACCAATGCACTGACTTCCTCTGCCAATTGCATCTCTGATTCTGGTGCCACATAGCAATAAGGGATGGATAATGTAAAGTCACCATTTTTTTATAAGTAGGAGTAGGTGAATTCCCAGGCATTTGGCTTGAAAAGGATTTAGGATAGGATACGTTACGTTGCTATGATATAGTAACCAAGATGATGAACCGGCATAGTTTACATTTTTATTCTGGAAAAAAACTATTTAAGCCATTTCCTTTTCTTGGCTAGGAAAATTCTCCAGTGTATAATGAATGGATTACAACATGCTTAACATTTTAGGGGGAATGCAGAAATTAGGCTGTGAGACAGCAATCTCCATGTAGAGATTAATTTCAGAGTTGTAATTAAACCCCAAGGAAGATTTTTGCTGACTGCCCATCATACTTTCATCAATCTGGACATGCATATTCTTAGATATAGTTAGGGTTTAATTAAGGGACCAAGCACTTCATAGGTTGTGTGCGTGAGCCTAGCTGTTTTTCTCCTGAGATGAAAAAGTGGATCTCTAAGTGCAGTGGTACTGACATGTATGGGATTAACTCCCGCTTACCTATGGTAAAGGGTGAGTGTCTGTCCTGTTGTATTTCAAATTGTTCATATCCTTTGTCTCCAAGGCAAAGATTCTGTGAGGTACTGCAGGATTTGTACTTTATTAAAGGTTGTAGCATTGATTTGTTTAAAAAGGCTTTGGCACTGAACGGTGATAGCTTCTGAACAAGGCAATTTAGTTGGACAGATATACTGGCAGGAAATTGAAGAAAGCATGTCGGCTTATTTCATAAACCCACTGAAGCAAGATTTTTGTGCTGGTGATTCACTTTAGCCTGGAGGTACAGAAAAAAAATACTTATCCAATTTTTAACTGTATAACTACATTTATAAACAAACTGATCTTGATGGCTCTGACAGACGAATTAGAAAGAAATTTTAGCAAGAAAAAGCGTAGTTTGTGTAACAACTTAGTAAGAAATGAATGATGTGAAGGACTCTTCTTCAGCTCTCTTTCATCTGCTGCCAGAAAGAAATCCTCTGTTTCTTGTTCTGGATCCCCTGTGTGTAAGAGCCTCTCCGTCCCACCACAGCTACCGTTGTGCTACACCACGCGGTGGGCAGCCCAGGGTGACCTCACTGTTTGCATTCACTTCCCTGGCATGGCCAGTGCACTTTTACTCCCCTTATACAGCTTTTTTCTGGAACTACTTGGTACGGGAAGCAGCATTGATTGATACTTCCATGTAGGCATGAACTTACACATGCACAGATGCACTGTTAGATGCTGGCCCTGTTCTTCTCCATTTCGTGATGCAGGAAGAAACCAGATCAGGAGGCAAGTTTTCTAGATGAAGGAGAAGTCAGCCAGTTGGTCCTCAAAAGAACTTGATTATCATCTTGTCCTTGAGGCCCCTCATGATGTGCATCTCATTCTCCTCCATTTGTAAAGTAGATGATCTGGACTGTTATTTCTCTTGCCAGCAGTGGGAATGACTGCACGTTGGATATTGAGTCATTCTCAAATACTCCACCCACAGGAGACAAAACAATTTTTAGTCAAGATTAGTAATTCAGAATTTGCTGCAGTATCTCAGATCCAAGTATCCACTGGTCTGGTGGCTTGTGTGCAGCTTTTACCAGCAGTAGATATTTCCTGCAGGTTGCCGTCCTGCAGGAAAATGGTTAAATGTGGACCAGAGACATAGAGAAAAGCTTGTGCTGTTTTTGTTCATATCACGTCCAAAAGGATAGGAACCTTGCTAACATCCATGCCTCGTCCTGCAAGTTGTACTACATCTTCTGCATGCAGAATGTAAAATGGATCATCTCCTCTCAGATTAGCCACAAACCAGTCTCTTTTCACAGCTTTTCCCTGTGCCATTTCCAGCCCCACCAAACAAAAATAAGGTTTTGCACTGTTTGAGAAGATTAAATCAAATGCGACCAGGAGATTCACTAGACTCCTTACTAAAGTACATCCAGATCATTTGAGTAGCACAACAGGAAGAAGTTTTACTTAATCTCCTAATAGCATCCCTGTTCCTTGCAAGTACATTGGTGTTTATACCTTAATACATCTATTGGTTCCACATTGCATACAAAGTATTATCTAAAAGATGGATAGCTGTATGTGTACCCTTGTGAACACTTAATAGTTTGCAGATAGAAGTATAACCCCTTTTAACTGTATTTTTATAAGTCAATTAGAAAAATTGATCTACAAAATAAAAACTATCTACATACAAAATTAGAATAATGAATAGAGAAAGCAATGTTTGATTTCTTCCTTGGGAACCAAGACTCCTGTGATGTTACTACTGGGTTCTGTCCTCTGTTGATAACTTTTGAATTGGTTTCTCTGTTTTTCACAAACTGGACATGTCTTAAGGGTCAGTAGATTTCCTTGTAAGTTTTATGAAAATAGGTGGACATGTAGGTGATGCAAATCCAGTGTGGGTATCCTGTGAGTCTCTTGACTGAGAAAAAAACTACCAGGTTGAATTCTTTGTTATATGACAGGCAATCTGCATAGGGCATAATAAATGTCTCTGCATCAAAGTATCTGTGTTCACACTTTGAGATCAGTCTTAGGACATGAAGTCCTTAGGAAGAAAAACTTCATTAATTCTTGCACTTCAACAACATACTCTTTACAGTTTTCTTCTTCTGGGTATACTTTCAAGAGGTAGAATAAGGATTATTTTTCCCTGAAATTTAAACTGCTTTTGTCAATTTGGCTAAATTAGCTAAATGAAAATTTACATGTAAGCCACACTACAAAAAAATAATTAAATTTTACTGTTAAAAAATTGTATTTTATTCCACTTTGAATAAAAAAAAGGGAGCCTGCTGTGTTTCTCAATGGGTTTATGCATATTTGACCATTTGACTTTTTTCTCTCAGACGTATATTTGTTAGTGAAATGAATGACTTGTAAACAGTATGCAGTAATATCTTTCCAAGGATGGATGGAAACTAGATTTTACAAGAATTTCTTACATTGGCTAAAACATAGCAATGCTATTTGTAACAGATGTTTAGTTAAGTAAAAGCTGAATATTTAATGGAGATTTCAACATGCTTTGGTCTTAGTTTTAGACTTGTAGTTAAAATTCACAGCACTTTGTATCCCATCCTCTACTTTCTAAACAGGTGTTTTGTAAATGTACAAAAATAGAGCAGAAATATACCACCTTTCCCACTGTCATTCCCTCCTCAGTCAAAACCTCTAGCTAGCACTATGTCCCAATATCACTCCTATCCTGAAGTACCTTATTGCTTTCCTTGGGTAGAGAGGAGAACTGTGAAAACTTGAAGGCTGTTGGAATGTGCAGGTGCATCCTTCATCATATATGCATCCTCAGTCCCAACCCTGCATGTTCCTCTCTTCTTTCCTTGTGGTTCTGAGTAATGAAGGAGATACTGTTCTTGTTTTGCTATGAAAAAATGTATTAACACCTCTTTACAGAGTACAGAAAGCTGCAGTTCAGGTCTTAAGCTTTCCAAGTTTTACCTTGCTTCAGTTCCCTGCACAAATAAGAAAGGGATTATACCTGTCTTGACACTCATTCCTAAATCTGTAGACATCAGAGACACCATAGACCTGAACCATTTCTTCTCATTCTGACATAAAACAAGTGGGACTCAAATGTTTGACTGTTAATTCTACAGCAGTGCTATGCTTGCAGAGGCATAAAATTATCCCACATAGTTCCATCCTGAGTGCAGAAAACAGTACAGCCAGTTAGACTCTGGCCCCCTTTTCATACCTTTTGTGTCTCTAACTGCATCAAGGGTGGTAGGATATACAGATTTTATATGACACTTATCGACAACAAGAAAGGTGGAAAAATGGTATAGAGAAATTGAACAGGAAGTTTGCAAGATCCCATTACAACTTCTGTTCTTACTGTTTGCCCTCCTTGGGTGTACCTATTTGTGATACCAGTATGGCATACTACTGGACTAGCCTATTTTAAGAACTTGTAAATAAAAGTATGTGTGGCCAAATACATGGGGAAAGAGAATGGTATATTCTTTGTTGCGAAATATCTGTTGCTGTAGACAGAGATAGCATTCTCCTGTTAGCATTGTAACTTCAGAGAACACATCATATACTTGAGTCCCACATATTTTGTGCAAGAATGCATTTTTTATAAAAATTACACAAACTGCCAGATGTATTTCCATGCATCACAAAGCAAATGTTTCTCTCCAGAAGTACCTAAATAGTCTTACAAAGATGCTAATTCCAATAATCAAATTCCTCAAATTATTTTAGTGACCAGAATCTCTAGGCAGGCTGCTGTACATAAGCAAGGTGTATATCTCTGTCTGACCACCTTTGCCAGGCTCTTTTTAAAAGTGCAGTTGTTCTTAGGATTAATTTAAATACAAAAATAACTCTTTTGTTTTATTTTCAAGGGAAAGCAAGAGCTTTACATGGCTTTGTTAAAAAAACAAGCCTGAAGGCAGAAATGACAGTCTGTACATACGAATTTAGAAAGCAGTTATATAAGCTCAGATGAATTTACTTTAACTACCAGTACTGATAGAGTACGTGTAATGTTATTATCTGATGGAACTGCATCAGTAGAGGGTTGCATTAATTTTCACAGTACTACCTCATTCCCATTTTAGAATTTGTTTTCAACCTCAGGGCTGATTGGGAAGTTTTTCTGTTATTTTCTACTAACTTATCTTGAAGAAAGGTGTGACATGCTATACAAGTCATAGGTATTAGACTGAGCAAATTCCTTAATTTGTATCTAGGAAAGCAAAAAGAAACAGCATATCTTCTGTTGTGGCATTAGAAATCATAACTATTCTTTTTGATATTACACTGTCACAAGGGTTTTTCATCCTGTCTCTTCAGAATAAAAGGTTATTTCCATGTTTGATACCAAATTCTGGCGAGCTGCCAGTATCTGAGTTTGGCTTCTGAAACAAAATTTCTGTAAGCAGCCCAATACAAGGATTCCCATAGACTCATCTGACAGTATGAGAAACTTGTATCCCCAGAGACAGTTTAGTCAATGATTTTAGCAATCTACAGGAACTAAACTCCATTTTGGCTTTGGAGCCTCTGTTGGGCTTTGTTGGAGCTTCCACTTGTGCAGCGTGCGGAAGGAGTTTGGAGGGGGGAAGACAAACTTCTGGCAGAGTGCAGTGGTAACAAGTCTGTACAGAGATTTTGTTCAAGTCTGTAAAACTTTTAGTTAACCGGGGTGGTTAGCTTTCCCCTCAGTCCTCATTATTGAGTGTGATCCAAGCAAGGTATGGTTGTTGTGTCCACTGTGTTGTGTGCCCCAGCTCAGTAATCAATTAGCAGAGAGGAAGTTTTAGTAAGAAATCCATGATAAGTAAAAGTGTCGGTCTTTTTGTCAGTTTTGCTCACTGCGGGAGCCTGCCCTTCTCTTTGCAGCATTCTTCTTTTTCTCTCTCTGCTCCAAACTCCTTTTCATTGAAATCAATACCAAATGTTGACTTTGTTTGAATGGCACCATTGGCCCACAGTAAGGCTAAAGTTAAATTAGAGAAAATATTTCTTACAGCTCCAAAGTTGATAGTAATTAAACAGTTGTTTAATTTACAATTTATGGGCCAGATGTGTATTCCCATTTAATCAGCAGAATGTAATATATTAATGACCCAGACCTGGAACTAAGTCCTGAAACAGCACTAAGAAATTAATCTACTTCAAAATATTTTTCAGTCAAAAATCAGTTTACTTAAGTGCATACATTGATTCATATTGAAATAAATAGAACTGTAATTTCTCCCCCAAAATTGACAGTATTTCAGATAGTTTACATGTATAATCGTCTTTATTCCACATTCCATATTCACAAATTTGAAGTCAGTAGTTCAGCAGCCCGTGGTATTGTTCATCTGTTATGAATGCTGCCATGCAATGTCCCAAACTGAGTCACCTTGAAGAACCTGATGTTAAAAATGAAGTTGACAAACAGTCTTGCCCTAAACTGTTACTTCTATAATTAAAATGTTACACGAGATATTTATTTAGCTATAAATGTCTGCTTGAACCTCTCTCCTGGCACAAGAACTCCCAGTGAGACCCTAATGTATGTAGTGCTGACAGTATCACTTATCTTGCAGTGGCTGATAACTCGAACAGAAAGGTACAGACTTGCTGCCTGAAAGATCACAGTTCTGCCCTTCCAAAGAGTGAGTCCTACCAAATAAACATTTTTTCCAAAGAGCTGTCACTGCAAGTATTTGAGAAGGGACTCAGTGTTTAATAAAGGCGTAGCACTGGGGAGTTCTCCTAAGAAGGAACTCTGCATTGCTGAGTATCCAGCAGCCAGCGCAGCTCCAAAATAATATCAACACTTCATTGTCTTTCATTTGAAAATAAAACCTGAAATGCAAATGTAGCATAACAGGATTTAAAATTACAGCACTAAATATTCATCATAGATTTTCAACACATCCGAACAGAAAGTTTGATAGAGAAATTTCAAAGTCCCTTAATAGGAAAATGGTTTTTTAGTCACTTTTGTGTATCTGCTGGTAACTCCTTAACTATCTCACCAAAGCAAAAAATTTGATGGCTTTCTGACCAACAGCTATAGAAAAAAATTAAAATAAGGTGCACCTTGTAGAAAGTTACAATAAGCAGACCCTTTAAGTAACTGTATCCACAACAGAAAGGAAAAGACTGATCAAATACACATAGGTAAAGTTAATAGAGATTGGCATCTGCTACTAACTGGTTTCTAGTGTACTGTGTTTAATAGTCTATTGTGTTTCTAAGATACCAAAATACAATGAGATTTCTGAGAGGAAAATATCCCCTTTAGAATGAATTATTTATCGGGAAATACTACAAAAGTCAGGTCTCGTAACTGTAGGCGCTGCAGGACTACGGGAATTGGAACGCTCAGCTGACCCGTAGAGCAGTGTGCAAACACGGCAAATGTGCCAGAAGGTAACACCAGTTCATAGGCAAACTGAGCACCAGTCCCATACCTTCAATGTTGTTCAATTCAGAGGAGTTGCCCTAAATGGAGAAGGAAATATATAAAGTCCAAATAAAACTAGTTGCTTTTAACTGAAGTGTTTGATAAGTTGAATCAGCGCTAGCGTTAAATGAGTCTATTAATTAAATAACTTGCTCACATTGTCTCTGCTCAAGAGTATAATGCAGGACTGCTTGATCACATCTAGAGTAATACTGTATGCAATCATAACTACCTGAAAAAAATAAGCCTTGGTCATGCAGGAATTGTACTCCCTGAAATCAAAGGGAAATGTTCTCCTCCAGTTTCAAAGGGATCGAATTCAGGTATTTTCATCTGAAAAACAAATAGCTTTATTTGCATATTACTTTAAAATTATTGAACATTGCACAAGTTACAGTGCAGGAACAAAAATTTAAAAGCTAGTTTTTAACAGAAGCCTTTAATGGACTCTAAATTTTTTTTCACATTTTTTTGCTTAGCGTTTATTTACATTTCTAAGAGATATTTTAATGATGGACAAAAAAAAATCTTAAGTATTTCATGCAGGCATTTTCATCAATTCCTAGGGCCAAATTGCATTGCGATGCTTAGAAGTTCAGAGTGTAGTAATCCCAGCTGAACTATATAGTCTTTGTCTTTCTCTGTACTTTACAGAAAAGAAAAATAATAAATAGTATCATTACTATGTTTCAAGAGATGTAAAAAAGTCCTAACATTCCAAGCTGAATCTTTATTTTCATGTAAATTTTGCTTGATGTCTTTTGTTTTAATCAACAGTGTTTGATTGCCTAGAAACAAACATTTCCTAGTCTCACAGCTAGACTGTATTAGTCAAGATCTACTTGGTATACATGGTATTTTTGTAGCTTATATGATAACCTGATTTTAAAATTATTTAAAATTAAAAAGGAAGTGTAAAACCAGTTAATTTTTTTTACAAGATCAAGTAGTTAATTTTGCTAGGAAACCTAGTTTAGGACTAATACTCTCCTTACAACTCAGGGGCTGAAATATGATTGCGTAGGGTTAGCATTCAGAGCTTTGGCACATCCTCAGCAGTCTAAAGTACTTGGGGTTTTCACTAGGAGCTCTTTTGGAAAGTCAGGACGACTGATCACACCTTGCTTTCTATACCAAGACAAAACACAGAAGATTTATTTCATATGCAACAGAGTGCATTTGATTAAATGTCCTGCATAATAGTACTGAGACTCTACCACCCTGGTACACGGACAGGTGACCGCTGTCAGCCCATCTCGGATCTTTTGGTGGGCAAAGAATATAAGCAGGGACGTGTCCCACCCAATAATGGCAGTGAACAGCACACAACGCACCCACAACCAGGCAGCATCCTTTGACCTCAGGTGAGAGACATCAGTTGTCATCAGACGACACAGTACCTTCATGTGATGGAGCCTGCCTAACTGTTCAGGGTGTAGATGGCCTTCAGCTACTGATATGTGGCTGCTGCGCCCAGGTGGTTTATGGCTGCATAGAGAGAAAGGGATAGCACTCATAATGTCAGTCCTGGTGGACTAGGGGTCGCTCACTTCAGTAAGCTAACATAGGATACAGCAGCGTTGTGTTCCATGCCTACATCTCCTGAAATATGAGTGTTATAAACCAGATTAATCCTGTATATTCCTCTTGAAAACAGGAACATTGGTGGTATCAGGATACCCATCTGCGTTGCATCTGTTTTGGATTAGTCATCAGCTTAAGGTGTTTGTTCAGTATTTGTTACCAGTAATGCTGGCGGTGGCTGTGACCTAGTGTCAAGAGCTCCAAGCATCTGGCTTCCTATCATCATCTTCCATGACCTATGCACCTGAATTTCCCTGTGGAAGTCTGATGTGTTCTTTGTCTTTAACCCAATCTTTCTGATTAAACAAAAGCAGCTCTTAGCAAGAATTCTCATATATGGGTGAAACTCCTCTCCCAACTTTTTCAGTTTGTCAGCCAGAATGCACTACCGATCAGAGTAGAGTGCAAAGGTGACAGACGTGTCTTCACAGATACATAGTTCATCCTCACCCCATCAGATGTTTGTAGATGGGGAAAAAAACAATTCCATTGACATGCATATACTAGAGTGAGTCCAGCAGAATGCCGTGAAGGTGATTAATAGACTGGAGCACCTCTCATATGAGGAGAGGGTGAGAAAGCTGGAACTGGAGAAGAGAAGGCCTGAGGGGATTTTTGCAGTGTGTATAAATTCCTGATGGACAGAGTAAAGGCGATGGAACCAGGCTGTTCTCAGTGCCCAGTGAGACAACGAGCATAAAAAGAAATACAGGAAATTTTGTCTTTTACCTCAACTTGGGGATATTTTGTTTTGTTGTGAAGCTTACAGAGCTTGTTCTAGATGAAGTGACACATGCTTTTTATCTGATGCAATAAAAGTCCAGTAGGGACATACACTGAAGTTTTCCAGAGTGATCAAATTTGACTGCTCGTTTCTACTAAAGGAACTGTGGAAAAGTTTCATTGCATTTAATAGAGCTAATCCTGATTTATATCAGAAGAGGGAGCAGATGTTGTTCCTTGATCTCTAAAGAAATATTGCCCAAAGAAATATCACAAGTTTTAGCCAGCTCAGTAGCTATTTGTCTCATATTTGTATGTGCAATTATATATTTCATTGATAATTTTATTCTTTGGTAATTGCATGTTCTGTACATAGCCATTGACTTGAAAGCCAAGTAAAACCTGATAGTTTTGTTATGTAGTTACTAGTAAAGAACAACGAGAATTTGATTCTTGCAAAAAATTAATCTTCTCATTCCCCCCCTCCTTCTCCAGTTACTGACAATTTGCAGTTGCTTCAGCTGGGAGGCAAAATGCATCATTGATTAACAAGAGATGTCTTAAAATCTTGATTGCGTGAGACTACCCGTCTCTTGAGCACCTTATTTGGTTCCTCAGTACCTGACAGGACAGAACCTCATTCTGGATGAGGAACTGACTGAAGGGCTTCTCAGGGATATGACAGAAATGTGACATTTCTTCATCTTCTACGCAGATCTATTTTGGTATATAACATAGAGCTCTAGTACACAGTAATTCTGGATCTAGTTTGGTATATAACATAGAGCCCTAGTCCCCACCAGATCATAAGTGACCTTTTTTGAGCTTTTTTTTTTAAACAATGCATTTTATTGTATTTACACATTCGGTCACCTAAAATAGTTCTTCAAGAATTGTGCGTAAGGTCTCATGGCATACAAATTTCCCCGTACTTCGCCAAGGTAGAAATTGACTGGAGAGTTTTGCAGGGCCTTGATAAAATTGAAGGAAACTGGTCTGTCATCTCTCTTCCTTCTGCAAAAAGTTACACTATTGCAAATCAAATGTAAGATTAGAGGCATTGCTATCTGCCTGAAGTCTTCTTGGCATTTGCCCAGTGGGATCACCAAAGTCCCCAGCTGGAAGGGATCTCTTTCAGCTGTGCATCCTGTTAAACACGGAGTCCATCAAACATACCCGTACTGCTGCTTGCACGATCAACAGCACAACCTCCAACGCATAAGCTCACTGCATCATCTGCATAACTTCAGCTGTTGGGCAGCAGAGCCCCATTTAAATAGCATTTTAAAATTATATTTAAAGCTAGGCTTGCACTTAAATGCTGTGCTAAACAGGGGTTGACTATAGTGCATGTCAAAGAGATGTAGGCATTTCAAACCTCTACTGAATCATGTTAAAAGCACAGAGAATGACTGTAGACTCTCCCTTGTGGTACTGCAAAAATGTCCTGCAGACATTGTCAGCAATATTTCTGACCTGTTTTGTGGTTGCATAGGAAGTGTAGCTTGAAGGGAAAGTAACTTGCTCAGCTAAGATCCAGTGAGACAAAAGGAAGAGTGTTTCCTGCAAACAAGACCTGAATACAGCACAAAGGAGAACCATGTGCGTTCTCACTACCTGGAAAGAGCAATTGGTGGAGAGCCATCTCAAACACCTCCAGCAGAGATTTTCTAGTTCTCAGTGCGACTTTTTTTGCTGTGGCTTGAAATAAATGGAAGAGTTTCATTAAATCTTTTCACTGTGACGGCCTTCCCTTATGCAATGATATTATGCTCGTTTCCCTGGCAGGAAGCCAATGATGTAACCTAAATATGTTGTAGGCACTTGATTTTTAGAGTTGTCAAAAAGATTGGTTTGGAAGTAGGTCACAAAAGACAAATGTCACAGTGGACAGTCTGTCCTTTTCCTTGTAATTTTTGCCAAATACCAATCCCCTAAAATCTGTACTATTACAATAAACTATATTAATGGAAGTAGTGTATTGTCTTATGGTGTTTTATGCTGCCTTTAAAGTCAAAGTTAATATTTTTAATTCATTTCATGTACAGATTTTTTCCCCATGTGTTTTCTACTTTTGCTGGCAGAAATCGGGTCATATTCTTTCATGAAAATAAGGTCAGGTTTGTGCTGCTAATGATCGAAGACCAAGTTAATGGTCCAGGTGCAGTTGTCACAACTTTTGACCCAACATCTGGTTTCTGTTGGGCAAAGTAACACCAAGAAAAGAACAGGACTCCCGGTCTGTCCATTAGCTAGACTGGTATTGGCAGTGCTGTATTAAAAGATGGTTGTATGGGACATAGATTGCATCACACCCCACAAGAAGGACATGGTATGAAACCATATTATGCTAGTGGGAAAATTAGTTGCTTATTTGATTATGGACCATTATTTTAACCCGTGTCAAATAAGGAAGCTAATAGTAGAATTACTAAATACAGAAGAATGGCTAGGCAAGAGTTCTGCTTAAAAATTCAAGGAGCAACTGCTGTTCCATCACAGGAGAAGCATGATTTTTCAGATACTCTCCCATTACTATCGGTATGGTAACAGCAGATTGATGAAGTAATGAATGTCATAGCGAAAACATTCAAAACCAGCAAAATCTGTAAATTTGCCCAAATGTCTTTTAGCACTGCCCATGCTATAATTAGATTGGAGTACAAGTGGAGTTTCAGGCATTCAGGACTGGCCAGGAACCATCAAAAGTGAAAGGTTGTTATTTTGTAGCATTTGTTGTAAATTAAAAAATACATCAAGGCATTTAGCAACACGTACCATTCCCATATGCAGTGGTGTGTATTGCAATGTGTAATTGCATGTTGATGATGGCGATACAGCAGGTGGCTGAATGCAGCCCGCTGGGAGGGACATTTCTGAAGGAGTTGTACCTAAACTAGACTGCCCAAGGAAGCATAGACTTAGTCATTCCTTTCACAGCAGCTGTTAGAACCGTACAATGTGAATGCATTTAATTCTCTCAGAATTCGCTTTCCAAAGCAGGCTTTGGGGATTTTTTAATTTGCTTGAAATTTTTTTTTTTTTGCTATTGGGGTTTTTGCTGTTTCTTTTCGACTGTTTTCAAAAGGATTGTGGAATTCCTCATTGATCGCAACTGAACCTGGATTACTGACTCCATTCATTAAGAGAGGAAGTAAAGTTGAATGTGATCCCTGGAGTACAAAAGTATTATCAGAGCTCAATAAGTCTAGCCTAATTCTATAAGAAAGGACTGGGGATTTTGCGGACATAATACAGCCAGCTAGATATGCTGTAAACTTTCAAAATAAACTCCACACAGGTGTTTTACACAATCAATACGGAGAGCAATTAGCACAATATTCACTGTCAATAAATTAATATGATGTTGCACCAGATTTTCCATTCTCATATGCTGTGGAGCTCTGTGCTGTTAGTATATGACTGCATTACGAGTGTATTTAAAGAAGGTGGCAATAGTATCTTCTGGAAAAAAATGCAGCCGGAAAAAGAGATAAAAGATGTTGGGAAGGTGCTAAATATAGGGAAGGAAACTATGACTACAAAGTCGGGAAGAAGAGATTTTAGAACATACAGCTATGGAAAAACAAGTTCTGCTACTCACGTCTTTGCTGTGAGCTATGCTCTTAAATAGGAATAGTCAAGATGTTTTTCACAGCTGAAATATCAGCTTATTCGGCAAGACTCAGTCTACAAAAAGGTTGCTTTTGTAGACCCCTCCAGTCTTTCTCTCACAAACAATCCCACCCATTCTCTATAAGATCCAAGCTAGAGTTATGCAAACATACAACTCTATTTTCCAGTGCCAATTGTGCTGCTGAGCTCATTTGTTGCTTAACAGTGATGTCTTCCTCTATCAAAGCATTCCTTTTTGTACTCCTTGATTAAAGCATTGCTTTTTCTTTTCCTTGTAGCTCTGTGAAACACCTGCTCAAATGAGATCAATGAATGAAGCTAAAAAAGTGATATGACCTTGCGTGTATTGATATAAAATGAGTTAATAAAAACCCCCAACAATTAAAATATGAATGATATTTTTCTCTTAACAAAGAAAAAAACATCCAGATGCTGTTTGCAGTCCACAAATTAAATATGTGGCTTTTACATTGCATTTCTGTTTGTGTATGTGTAACGTGTGAGCAATATGATAGGCAAAACTAGATCTTACTCCAAGACACCAGTGAGAGTTGGGCCTCTCATTACCTTGGTGAAGGTGGCCATCTAGGTACAGTGCAGAAAATTCCAAATGCAGCCATAATTAGAAATAGTTAGATAGAGAAAAATATTCTTTATGTGCTTTTCAAATTAGTGGTGCCTGAAAAACGTACTTTATAGAAAGGTCAAGTGCTTCATCAGGATGAATACTTGGCAAGCTTTAAGCAAAAGCTACAAGTTGCTTATAAGCAAATATAAGCAATCATTGCATAACCAGAAGGACAAATGAACACCAAAAGGGCAAAATACTTCAAGACACAACCTCTACAGATCCCGTAAGAGCCAGGCTGTGTTAAATTTCCTGCATCTTGAGATTTTGTACAGCCCTGCAGAAGCTTACACACAGACACTTGGATTCAGCAAGACAGTTGGGATGTCAAGCAAGGTCAGCCCTAGCTGCAGTTGAATAGACTATGCTGACTTCTTTCCAAAGCCATCATAAATCTTCTCTGAATCTCAGTGCTCATCCAAATAGGCTTCCCTTTTGTCCTCTATCTGCTATATAAAGTACTTTCCATATGAAGACACTTTGTCTGGCTATGTAATTTATGGAAGAGACCAACTATTATTTTTCCATATGAAGCTTTTGATCATGGATGGATATTTGAAGTTATTAACAGCTCAGAGAGGCTTAAGTTTCAGGTCTTTTTACTCATTGCCAGTGAAATAAATACTAAAGTTGGCAACCTACGGTGTAACAGGAAAAATCTTGCTGAGAATTACAGACTACTTCCAGGTTTTTATTTTGAAAAGCCTTACAAATAGGCTGCTATATTGGAGGCATTTCTTTTCCGGTTCGACTTTAAAATTTGTGGTCCAGATTATCCTTCATCTCTGCAGCTGGAGTAGGACGATTTGGGGCAACCCTGAGCCTAGCTGTTGCAGAAGTGTCCAAGAGCTCTATAGGGTAAACTGAAGAACAGCCCCATGGCACCTGCGGTGCTCAGAAAAGCAAAACTGACTCTCTATTTTCGTCTGACTCGAAACTTGAAGGCTTGTCCTCATTAGTGACTTCAGCTGACCTTTTAGGGTTGGTTCTGAATTCCTTGGGTAATGGAACCAGAAATTCATTTCGGCAGCCCCAGGGAAATAAAACCCTGCCAAAGACAGGCTTTAGCCAGTATATTTTACCAAAAGCAAACCTTGGCATAAGGAAGCATTCAGAGTTAGTTTTGGCAGCTTAAGAAATACATTATATTATAAGTGATCATAAATGGGCTTTGACCAGCTTGCTTGAGAATTACAATGGCCCCAGAGGCTTTCAGCCCTAACAATGGAGCAGGTGGGAGCCAGGCCACATGATGCTTTACCCACAGCATGGGGTGGCTGATTGGCCCTGGCTAACAAGATGCTTCAGACCACGTTCTCCTCCCCACCAGTGCCATGCCCAGGCTAAAATTAGGCTGTCTAACTGGAATCTTATGTGCAAAATGACACATGAAAGGAGAGCAAAATCAGAGAAACACAGTTTAAATAATCAAAGCAAGTGGGACAGTGACAATGCCAATCAGCCAATAAAAAGATGTGTATTGCATTTAACGGGTTCTGAAGAGCCACTTTTGCCAACACCAGTGATAACAAATCATTCCCAAGCTATGTCATTTTCCTTTTAAAGGTGTGTAGATTAGCTCCCTATGGCTCTCTCAGAGCTCCATTTGGCATGTATAAGGGAAGAAGGAAAACCCAGGGCTCACAGAAGAGCAGTTCTGCTGCTTTGTGTCTATATTGCAGTTTCTGCTGAAGGCAATGAGAACCTTGGCGCTTTGGAGTATCCAGCACTGACATTGCCCCCAGCACAGTGGGCAGCAAGAGCAAGTGTCAGGCTGTAATCTGAGAGACAGCCCAAATTCTCATTGCCATCATCACATTGCAGGATAGGAAGAGATCTTCAGTAAGTGCAGCTCAGTACAAGCTTCACTAACTCCTCAAGAACTTACTCATAATAGCTCATCCTACCAGAAGGATGCATCCAAAGACCTACAGATCCAAAGTCTGTGCTCTCCAGCATCTTCCTGTCTGGCAAGGTTGTGGTGAAAGGGCTTGTTTCTCTGTTGTACTGGGTTCCTCCTGCTTTACCATTTTTTTCTTTTGGGGAACATTACATCCATCTCTGATCTGCCAGAAAATAAAGCCTTCTTCCATGGACCTGAATAATTGGGTGCCAATAAGGCTTCCATGATACATGGTTGGCCATTGATATTCACATGTATTTAGGATCTGTGTGAGTTCTTTGCTGAGACTCTGATAACCCCACAAGGGGTTATGCTAATTCCTGCTTATTAATATTTATGAGCAGCATAATTGGTCACCAGAGCTGCTGTATTCATGGCATAGGGCAGCTGATTTCCCTGGAAGGTCAAGGCTGATGTTAGTAGCAAGTAATGACAGGCCTTTCAATTCACAAGGCACGTGCACATGTTTCAGCCACCACCTAACTTAGCCGTCTCCTGGCCTTGTTTTCTTGTGAATACCTCGTGTCTCAACTGCACACATCTAACCCTCTGAGACACCTGGATTTACCCTAGACTCCAGGCTGCAAGCCTGGAAGGATGTCTGGGACAAAGAACCAAGGCTTTTTATAAAATTTGGTAGGAATATGCGAGTGACTTACACCAGTAATGGCTCATCTTGCTGTTCAGGTGATTCCCATTTCCTAATCTGTATTCCTTGCTATGCCACTCTAATTTACAGAATAAAAGAGGAACCATAAAGAAAACACTAATGTTCTCTCTGCAAGTCTCTGCAAAGACCCATTCCCCTCCGTATTCTAACTTAAGCACGTGTGTCCACTACAAACCTCACCTGCCTATTTACCATTGAAAGTAAATCTCTTCATGTATGTTAGTCTGTAAATCTTCCACAGAACTTTAATTTCAGTGTCTAATAGCTACCTCTTGGTAAAATATAAGTTCATAGTAATTTACCATACATAAATTGCCCTGTTGAACTTCTCTAATGAGTATGTAAAGCCATAGTGAGCAAAGTGTGGCTGTTGCCCTAACTGAAACTCGCAATTTAGATTGTTATATTTAATCTAACCCTTTATAGTAACAGTGCCGTAATTCCTGACAGGGACAACACAGTATCCGGGCAGTACAGCTGTGATGTTTAATTAATCTGTAATAACTGACGGAGGTAGTTTTCTTTTTACTGACTTACCCATGTTTTCTTATATCTGCTTTTCTATTTGTTGTAGTGTAGGTGTGGTAACATAAATATCAAGTGTTGCAGCAGATATAGTAGTTTAAGACCATAGGTAAAGCAAGATTTACCAGCAGGGGTAATAACCTTCTCAGTAGACCAACTGGTGTATCTGTAAAGTTAGCCAAGACCTCAGACATACAAAACTTCTTCAGAGACTGTCACAAGAGGGCTTGCGTGCCCCAAAGCTTGTCTCTCTCTATTAAGGCATTTAAAATACTCTGTTAGATACAACCCTTCCAGGTCAATGGTGACATATTCTGACTTCAAATCATAATCAGGATTTCTATTCATTATTAGCAGAGCTGCTATAAAATTAGAACCAGACCGAAGAAAGAATTGTTAGCATTTCAACACAGGCTTATTTTTGTAAGGGCAGAAATGAATCCTACATCCAGCTATAGCATGGGCTACTTTGCTGCCAAATGTGAACAAAATGCTTTAAATGTGTGTCATTTGCATTTGATTTATAACAATCCACTCACAGGATTTTTCACACTTTATATGATTTATATAAAAAACAGTGACATAATAAGAAAGTATAATATTTTTCTTGCTTTTCTGCCCACCCCATAAAATATTCACTTGCTTCAGATAATTTATAGGAATGTATAGTTACAAAAAAAGGACCAGTGGGAGTTTGCCTGGGGAAAGATTGAATGGAAAACTGAGAAGGAATTGGCCATAAGTAAATATTAAATAACTATTTTTCTTTCCAGTATATGCTGCAGCTGAAAGACAAATTTTAACAAAAATCTCAATATATTAAATCAAAACAGTATTGATCCAAGAGGGAAAAATGTCACATCCAACTAGATGAAGATTATTCCAATGTGATACAGAAAGAATTTGGGAAAGGGAAAAAGGAACACACTTATGTTCAACCTCTGTCCTGCAGTTTTTCTTGCTTTTCCCTAACTCTTCACGTGTGCTTCCAAAGTCCATCCACAACTGTCTTGTCATTATATTCTTGTTCCACTGAACTCAAATACTTGTTAGAATATTTTTTAATGCGTTGACTGGCATGTACTGTTCATAAGACCCAGGCTGTATGTACAGCACAGTCAGGATGCAGGTCCAGTTAAAGTCATAAGGCAAACATGGAGGTGGCTTTTTCCTTAACTCATAGAGTTTTGACTGAAGCTGGTGTAATATCTTTCAGTTTATTTATCAATGTTTATTTAGCTCTACCCCTTAGAATTCTCATTGTAAGTTATACTAATGTTATTAATGTTTTCCACAAAGATTATTTTGCAGGTGATGAGGACTTTGAAAACTTTTTTCTCTGAAAAAAAAAATTATTATAGATACAGAGTCATTCCAAACATCTCCTTTAATTTTGCAGGCTATGCAAAAGATAATAATCTGACATAAATGCATGCGACTCCTTTGAAGTCTTTGCTCTATGGCAGGGTAGTATTCATCCCAAGCTTCTGGATGTGTTCAAGCTGCAGTGTCATCAAGATTAGATAATTGCATACTTGCTCATTTTACAAGCAGTGCTGTAAAGCCCTCCAAAAATTACAAGCACTTTTGAAAAGACCTTTCACAGCTGTGCCTAGAAGGCTAAAATTATACTGTGCTACTGTGTGAGATGCTAAACCACAGCTTCACAGTGTAGCGGAATGGCAAGGAAGTGTTCTGCTTTGAGGAATATTCAGTGATGAACTTGGCATTCCTGCAGTGTGGTTCTTCCATCTATTGCATAGTAGACCACTAGCCAAAGCTGCTTTATTTAATTCCATTATTCAGGCGCTCTTAGAATAGCAGGAACGCTCTGCTGTAGATTTCACTCCTTTGCTTTGTTACACAGCTTTCTGCTTTGTAATTCTACAATACTGGCTTTTTTTTTTTCCTTTTCTTTTTCTTTTTTAAACAAAGATGGTTCTTTGGCGGATAACTTCATGTCCAGCTTAAGCGAAACACACATTCTGAAGAATGTTCTGAAGAAGCAGTTCTGAAGAAAAGGATCTGGGGTTCTTGGTAGACAGTAAATTATCCATAAGCAAACAATGTGCCCTTGCCCNCTGCTTTAGCAGAGGAGTTGGACTAGATGATCTCTAGAGGTCCCTTCCAACTCTGAAATTCCATGATTCTGTGATTACTAAGATTACAAAATCGGGTCATATACATTGCTTAGACAATTATTCCTGGGTAAACCAGAATGATTTTACCAATTTCAGGAAATGCAACAAGGTACAGGGAGTCCTGTAGAGGCTAAACTCCAGAAGGGCTTGGAACACCTCTCTTCAAATACTCCTCTTAACATGTTGAGCTAAAATACCTTATGTTTTACACCTTCCTAGAGTACACTTGAAAAACCTAAAAAACTAAACTTCTTGAAAGAAATAACACAATCCAGTCTTTGTAAGTATTTCAAACTTTGGCTACCAACAGAACCCTGAAATACTTTGCTAACCCCTTCCTGAAATTTTCTTTGCTTTTACTTGCTTTTAAACCTCATAAAACCCCTTGGCCAACAGCCAGCAGGAGGATTAAGGGTGGCTTCCTAAGTACTGAAAAAGTAGCAAATTTCTTGGCTACAAATATGTGGTAGAAATCACCTTCCAATAACTAGAGACGCAGAAATACCACACCCAGATCTACATATAATACAAATGGGATTCATTTAACTTCAGGGACCTAGAAGTTCAGTGCCAGTGCTCAGCTGTCTGCCTTGGCACCCCACCTGGGTAATGGAAACGTCCCAAGGGCCCTTCACCCCAGGTACCCCTGGCAGGTGGAAGGAATCAGCTCCTTTAACTCCTTTAATGCTTTACTGTCTTTTATTTCATAAAAAAGTTCAACCTTTTCTGAAGGCCTTCTGGATAATTTGGCTTGTGTATTATTAGAGACCCAGGTAAATAATTCTCATTTGAAACACATTTCCTGTATTTTTTATTCTTTCAAAGTATACTTATCTCTCATATTACCCAGTCTAATAACAACCATTTTCGGTTTTCACTATAGTGTGTATGATCACATTGGCTGCTCAGATATGTAGTGTAGGGTCTTTTCAAAACTTTGTAAAAACAGGAAGGTTTGTAGCTACTTTCTGTTTCTTTCTGGTTTTGTCCAGTTTACTGTCAAGGATTTGGTTAAAGGGAAGGCTGAGGTAAAATAGCCCTTCTTGTTGACTGGTTTTCAATGGGAAAATGAAGCATCAAATATTACAGCTTCCAAGTAATCCAAATGAATTGATAAAGTAGATTTATTTGGTCACTTGATCTATGTAGCTCTGAAATTGCCTATGTGCCATGGCTAATATTTTCAATTTGTTAACATAGCACAAACTCATCTCTACAAGACGCAGTTCACCATCTCCACCAGGAAAGCTAATGGAAATTATGGTGATCTGCTTCAGAGTAACAACAGAGTAGTCATCACAAAACTAAGCATTTGGCTCCCTGATAGTGCAATTATCTCCAAGACTACCCAAAACAATGAGGTAAGATCCAGCAAGTGACCTAGATGCCTGCAATTTTCATGTAGCAATGCCTCTTGGTACCTGACACCAGAAACTGAGAATTTGAAACCAATATTTCTCAGGAGATTTTCATATGAAAACTTCAGGAGATTAGCCAAAGGATTAAGGAGCTGTGTAAAGGTAACCAATGGGGAATACAGGAATGCAAGACACTAGATATGTCTTCTGCCTTGCCTCATCTTCTTGATCACTTCACTAGAGGCTGTAGGGAGGCACCTGGAACTGATGGTCACCAGTTTTCTGGCTTATTAGGAATAACTGAGCAGAGCTCACCATTTCCCTTTGAAATGGGGTTGACAGAAGGTCCTGGTGCCAGTTAAACTGTTTGCAGACCATTGCAGGCTAATGGCTAGAGCATGTGCTTGGGAAATAGGAGGGTCTCTATTCCACTCTCACGCATGGGGGTCACACACGGTAGATTTCCTCTGCCAGAAAGGGATATAGCGACAATGTTGGTCTGTGCAGGACCTGGGATTATGGAAGTGTCATGTACAGCTCACTCCTGGCCCAAAGCAGTAACCTAAATTAGGAACCCAGGGGTAAAATATCTAGCTGGGAACAAGAGGACAATTTTAATACTTTCCCCCAAACTATCTGCACATTTGGCAATGCAAACAGACCTGCAGCCTCCTCCTTGGATCCAAATTCCCTGAACGCTCAGCAGCGAGCTCTCCTGGCTTGCCTGTGTCTTGCCCAGGTGCCTCTTCCCTGTGTTTCCTGCTCCAGTGATAAGGCGGGCAGAGTGGGTTGGTGTCCTTCTGTGATGAGTGGCAAGGCACTCCCTAGGAGGATCTGCAAGCCTCTCCGCTAGTTAGGAAATCCTAGAGACCTTGGGGTTGGAGGTGAGTACACAGCTATTCACCCTGAGGAAGCTGCACAGGGTGAAAAGGAAGCCCTCTAAGGAACTTGCAGCCAAACGAGCAGGTGGCAAGTGAATTTTCAAAGTTTCTGGGGGTAAAACACCGACTGAGAAAGAAATATTTTTGCGTCACACTTCTGTACTTAGCCACAAACCCCAGAAGTCCTGGTTTGTGCTGTTAGAACCATTTCTTCCTCCAAAGGTATGTCAGCACTATTGTGAAAGGTGGCATTGCAGAATTATCAGACCAGAACAATTAAATGAGAAGTTTTTTCCAGTTATTTCTCCAAAAAGGCCTTTCTTTCTTATCTTTTCTTTAGACCTCAGCAAAGAAGTGTTGCTCTACTACCCTCTTTTGAATCTTTCCGCTTATACTATCCTTTCTGACTAAATTTGACCCACCTTTTTGGCATGGTGCAGGGAGGGTTGTCCCACCTCTGCGTAACCCTATGGTAATTGTAATTGAAGCCCTGTTCAGCTTAATACTGCAGCTGTAGAAATCAGGACAGAGTCAAAGAGATGTCATTACTAAGTAGGATGCTGTGTGTGTCCTCAGATGAGCTTCGGGACTAACCCCAAGGTGTCAATGGTATTACTATAATATCTGAAGCAGGAGGAATATCTTAGCACATAATGGGCTATGCTACATTTACAAAGAAAGAGCGAGCAATATTCTAGTTTTAAAAACAGACTGGGATTTCATACATAACTATTACAAGCAACAGAGGATGAAGAATTAATACCATACTGGGCTTTAGCAGTGTGCTTATGATTAATCACTAAATATGGGTGTTCTAAAACTTAAATATGTGAAGCACATTTTCTTATCATAATATTGAGCAAAGACATTGATGGACTTATGAAAAAAGGATAAATAATATATAGAGAGGATTCAGGACAGCACCTATGCTCTGCACGAGGCTGCTCTGGGCTACCCAGCTGCCTTTCAGCTGCAAGAAGGCTGGCCATGGGCAGTAGTTCCAGTTGGTGTAAAAAAGTGATAGTTTTAGCACAAGAGACCCAAATCCCAAGGCACTTGAGTGTGCTGCTTTGCACATCCCAGCTTGCCTGTCATGTCACACCTGAACCTGGATCACTGGAGATGGGGACAGAGCCATGGAGATGCTGGCCTGTTCCTCCACCCAGAGGCTGACGTAGTCCATCTCACAGGGCTCATCTTTCTGTGAATCTTTCTACTTCCCTGTTGTTTCTACCCTCCCATTGACCAACAATTTTACCTGCATGTACCTTTTCATTTCAGCGCAGTCATCATCCTCAATCCAATACATGCTAACCCAAGTGTGCTGCAGTGCTATGGGTCATTCTTAAGGTTAAAGTAGAGAAAACTCACTTCTTCGTCAGGGGCTCTATATGAGGATTGTTAAAATATTGTTGTTCGACAATTGTTGAACACTGTAAAAGACTCCTGTGAAAGAGGAAAAGAAGGAGGCACTGGATTTTATGTAGCATGTCAACCATTCCTGTGGTTAGATCTGGCTAGAGGAAGTAAGACTAGAAATATCAAGACTATATAAGATTTAGCGTGGGAAATTATTCTTACTCATTTACTTGTATGTAGTATCATATGTCACAGTCATCACAGTTAACAGAGGGGAAAATAATGTGTTAAATATATTACAGATGGCTTTTTTTTAATTAGGAGAGACAGGTGCAAGAAACACTTTAAATAGCTCTTTCTGTACGTAATAACAAATGTTCGCAAAATCTCAGAATGATAAGATTTACCTGCAGTTACAGCTATAACCCAACATAGTGCTGCAAGTGCTCCCAGTACAAAATTACAGGAAAAGTAGATGTATTGCAGGTAACTTCAATTGCTATTGATTTTGCTTACGCATTCTTGGTCACAATGTCGTGTTGATCTCTGTGCCATTCATGGAAAGTGATGCATATTTTAAAACTGTCGACAATTTGTAAGGCAAAGTCCTTCCTTTGCCTCCTTTTTCCCAGATCTCTATAGATGTGACAGAAGTAAAAAGGCTAGCAAGAAAAATAAAGGCACCTACCAGACTTGCTTTACACCACACTACAGAGCGCTTTACAATATGGTACATAATTGTATGAAGACGCATATTCATGCTTGTATGTCTGTTCATTGGGCAGCTGACCAAGCCCCATTGTTTATATGCTCATTATTCTTTTTGGTAGTTTTGGACCAATACACACTGCAGTGAATAGTCTGAGACGATGTAGACAATTCCAGGCATTTTCCTCTGATCTAGCTGTCCAATTTTTGCTTCAGTTGAGTCGCCTGTCATTGCTGATCAAATACAAATCTGTGTCTGACAGTGTAATTACGTATTATTTCTGTGTCATTTGCCTGTCCTATTACCTTTGGAACACCAGAATGGTTCTGGCAAGGCTCAGACAGTAATAAGGCTACTTGTTATTAGAGAAAAATCCTCTGAATCCTCTTTTCCATCACTTTGTGTTATACGTAATCTCAGTGACACATGACAGCAACGCTCCCACTTGGATCTGGTAGGAGATTACATCCACATATGCTACGTTGGAGTGGAAGTGCCATGTTGGAGTGGAAGTGCCACACCTTTAGTACATTTTGAGATTACATATTTCTGCTTTAGGTAAGCACAGCCACAACTGATAGTATATTTTCCTTCCCCTCTGAAAATCAGTGACTTTCTAGACCATTTCAAGATGAGAAAAGCTGTTACAGTGCTGTTGCAGAGACCAATGTTACACAAGCGATTGTGTGGCTCACTACACGTAAAGTAGACGAAGTATCCAAGCCTGTGTGCCCTTTTCCCATTAAATTCCTGAGTTTCACATATGTAGGGTGCTCACAGGATTGTTTGCCCAGGTAGAAAACACCTCATTCTTAGTTTTTAAGCTGTCTGAAAAACCAAGTTGTGTGAGTGCTCACTCTCTTATTATGGCAGAAGGTCATCTATAGGCATGTGTCCACGAGACATCAGAAGGCAGAGATTTGCTTGCTTGAACTCCCACAACTGCAAAGCAATATGATAGAATGTGACCCCTGGGTATTTTTACCAGAAAGGACAGATAGGTGTTGTTTTAGGAAAAAAAGAAACCCAAAAGCTGCCAATTCAGCTCCCTCCAAGCCTGTGGAGGCTGAGCTGTGACTCTCCAGTACTTCGTGTGGCTGAAGCAATCATTCTCGACAGCCTGAGGGTTACTCTGCTGAGTGTCTATCCACAGTCCATCAGAGCTAGCTGCATTAGGGAGCATGAAATTCAATGATGATATTCCCAGTTTCTATCTCCTGCCACGCTTGCTTGTTGACCTAACTAGAGATTACCCAACCCCTGTCTTTCTCTAGCTCCATAAATATGCCTTCTGAGCTGCCATTAGGCCTATCTGCAAAACAGATCTTTGTGGGGTTTTTAGATATTTTTTAAAATATCTAGGTAATTTTTAAAATGTCCAGGTTCTTCACAGGTCTGCAGCCATATGTGTAGGTTAGAAGCAGATGCATCAGGACAATCAAGGAAAAGACACAGAGCTTAACCCAGATCTGCTGCTGCTGATGTAGTAGCATAGAGCCATATCCCACATCAGCTGAACTTACCACCAGAGATCCACAGAGGAGACCAAATTAAAAGCATACATGTCTTCAGTGAAATCAAACATGAGCACACAAAAGGCTGGGGGCACATACACATGCAGAGTCCACTTTAAGTCTAAAAATAAGCTTTTACACAAAGACGAGGAACTTATCTAACAGATAAAGTCTAATACTGCTTTTGTATTTGTTGTTTAATTACCAGAAGGGTCAGCTAAAGCGTGTCTCTCCAGGAAGACTCCACAATGAAAAAGACAGCCCACAGTTGCTTCTTACTGATCATCCTTCTAATTGTGAGTATGAGAAAACTGAACTGCTCATGACACCTGACAAATTTAAACTTGTGATGGTATTCAGAAAAATGAGTACTGAGTTATATTTGTTGTACTGCACAGCTGAAGGAATGAGTTCCCTTACTGATAAATTTCAAAATAAGGTTAATAGTGCTTCTAAATAAGATATCTCATAAAAGTTTGAACTTGAAACCATTGTTTCTTGGTGAAACAGAACCGCAAGTGTGAAGAAGGTAATACATGTGATTTTTCATTTCTATGTTTTACATGCTACAACATATCAGTGACATGGAAACTTATGTGTTTGAAAACTTATTTAATATTGTTGTGTGAGACTTTGACTTAAATAACTGTGGATTTTCACTGCTTATGGTTACTCTGTTATTAGAAAAGCAACTGAAATGGAAAACAACAGTATAAAGTTTAGTTCAGTTTTCACCTGTTTAATATCATTATTACAGTTATTTCAATATATGCAACACGGCTGAGTAACTGTTGTCTAAATATGTAGCAAATTCATTTCTACCTGACTAAATACCTCTCATGTAAGTTGAATACTTTATCTGATCTCTACCTGTGAAACCTCAAATTATTATCAATTAACCATAAAATTGTAGACATTACAGGTAGTCAGAAATGAGAATACTGCCCAGAGCCTCAGTTACAGAATGGTCAGAATATGTCTGAATGATGCTAGCGGGAACAAGCAGCTCTACCTTGGTGTGGTACGAGCAACTTGCATGCTGCATGCCCCCTTAATCCCCAATTAACTGTTGATCTCTGTGTTCCTGAAGAAAGCTTTGATTCTTACTGCGTTTTGTGGATTAGCTCTTCATGCCCCTCTGCTTCTCATCTTCTCTTCCAACGCCTAGATGGAACATCTGTGCACATCTCCCCATCAACTCCCATCTTTTCTGGCTATATGTTGTAGAAAGGGGCTAGAAGACACATTGGGGAACAAAGTAGAGACTTCTCTCCCTGGTGTCTTTGGTTGGTTGTCCCCCTCCTCTTCTTTCAGCCTAGCATAATTTGCCCACAGTGCTGTTTGGCACTTAAATTTATATGGATAAAAGGGACAGAAGGAAAGTAGAGAACAGTAATAGAATGATGGATAGAAGGAGGTAAAAGAAAATAATTAAATGAGATCACGGAGAACCCAGGACAACACCAAAGAACACCTCACTGGTGAAATGCTGAATTCATTGTTCAGGATTAGGACCCTCAACCAAAGAAGAGCTGGAGAGCAGGAGAAAGAACATTTCTGCTAACTCGGTCTCAAAAGAATGTGTCTAGAATTAATGATTTGAGGAATCATCCTTGGCCTTGGCAGAAGTCGTCTGCCTTGAGGTATATGGGAGCTTTCTGATATTTGTGACCTTTGGTGGCTGTTACACATAGCTCTGCAAGGGATGCACATAGCACTGGGAAATCACTCATGGCCAGAGATCTCTCTGACAAAATGGCCTGACAGAGACCAGTGTCCTTCTGGGTTTGAATGCCAGCTGATCTGCATAGCCTGACAGGGGCCTTGGCAAAGAATAGCGAGTCTTCCTAGAACAAGCCAACGTCAACTGAAGGAACTGTTCCAGATTATTTTTCTACCCCATTCAAGTGACAGGATTGTAAATACTCTGATAACTAAAATTGTCAGTGGCTCTTCTGAGCATCTGGGGTGCTCTAACCTACAGCATGGATTTGTAGGTCAAGCCCGAAGGACTGGGCTGATCCTTGCCCTGTTGTCCACAAATCTTTTAAATCTCTCACCCATGATAGCATGTGTGCAACGTTAGTTCTGTGCTCATTCCTGCAGTACTCCAAGGCCAGGATTTCTTTAAGAAACTCTGCAGTGAGATCTTCATCTCCTTCCTTTTAGATATCTTTACACCAGAGGGCTCTTGAGCTTCTGACCTCGGTGGGTAACAAGCACAAATTTCCTTACATTTTCACTTTTCCAATCTCTGTATTCCTTACTTCCACATTGCAGAGGCTATACTGTGATCTACTTAGACACTTCCTAGATTTATTTATCTACTGTTAAGGGAGAAGCCATGGTCATAGAAGCAGACCATGAACAAGCTCTATTTCCTTGATGACACTTGCCAGAACACTGCTGTTAGATCAAACATGAAAAATATTTGGCATCACTCATTTTCACAAAAATTTCCCCACCTGTAGCTGGTAGAAAACATTTATTTTTTACATGTTTTATTTTGGTGGTCTTTAATGAGGAAAGAGCATCTTTCTTTCTCTTAGAAAAGGACTGTTCCCACTCTGTTGGTTCTTCTAATCACTGCTCTGTTCCCAGAGCCATGAGCCCCTGGGATTTACATGTCAGCTACTGTCTAAGGCTGAGGAGGATACAGTAATTAGAGTGATTTGTGACTCAGGGATGATCTCCCATTCCTGTTCTCTAACTGCCCCATAAACCATCCTCCAGATCTCTCTTCTTTGATGGCTTTAATGGTTTACTGTCATGCTCTCATCTCTTTCCTGCACTCCCAGCTGGTGACTGCAGGCTGTTGCAAAGCAACACAACCTATTGATATCCGTGCTTTCCCCTATGGGCTCCAGGCTCTCTGTTTATGCCATTTGTCCCACTGTAGGTGCCAGATTCATCCCATATCTCTCCTTGAATGTTTTGTCCTAGACCCTAGTTGCAAGGTGTCCGGAGACCCCGCCCTCCCCTCAGCCTCCAGCCTTTAGACTTGTCACCAAGGGCTTTTGGTACCTACTGATAGAATCCCTCTCTCTTACACACGTAATTTTTTGCATAGAAGGAATAGCACTTTACTCTTCTGTGTACAGATCCATAATAACTCACCTTTGCCAAACAAAAACTAAAGCAACAGTTCCTCCCAAACCTAATTTAGAAATAAAAATTAACTCCTCATTGTCTTCCCCTTTGATGACTTACCTTGCTTTTTGGATGTGGAATAATGACAGTGCTTGCAGCATCACCAGACTGTCCTCTACAATTCAAAATGAATTCCATTAGAAGATTTAACTGTTCATTATTTCTTAGTTAACTTTATTCCTGATGCTCTCTACTCTTTGGTAATTATTGAGAGCCACAGAATATGACTGAGAATTGCTTCCTCAAGTACGTGAGCCCCTGTATGCTGGAGCAATTAATTCATCTCTTCAATGCATGTTTCTCTCTGGAGCATCAGCACAGTGTGTCCAGGGGCACGAACACGGAATGAGGAGGAGGAAACAAGCTTGGGTCTCTTTCCTGTATGACTGATCAATTTTGCAAGACACTGAGAAAAGAGTTTTATTCTCTGCACAATTTTGTCAAGTAAGAATTGTTGTCTAGTGCCTACAAATGGTAGTTTGGTCTTATCCTGTAAAAGAGGATTGATGGAGTAGTTTTTCTCACATCTTCCAATTTTGTTGTCCTGAGCCACCACAAAGTGCTCAGTAAGGACAAAGTGGATGCTGCAGCTGAAGACCACACAATTATTCAGTTATGTTCATTAGACCAAGATGGTATTTTAAAATAAATTAATTTTGAGTAAAAAACAAACTGTACAAGTTCATTAGGTCCAAATCTGTCAAATTGTTACCATAAAGTTTAGACTAAACTGTACACATTCTGGTACATGGTGTCAGCTCCTTAAAGGCTTGTGAATAATTCCTGTTCACAAAACAGGGAAAATACATTCTGTGAAAGCCTAAATGTGATTTTCGATAACTGCACAAACTGGTGTGTTTTGAAACACAGTTGCAGTAAGTCTCCAGAAGCCAATTAGTAAAGAGCTTACCACTGGTATGGTGGCACTGCTCGTGTTGTACCCATTTGATCCTCGCATCTGGGAGTGCAATACGTGGCCACGTGCTCCCCTCGGCTCCTGCCACCTCCCCAGCTCAGCAGCTCTCACCGCGAGTCTCTAAAACCTGTGCCTATGTGGGCACCGTAAGCACAGCAGCTCTTCCAGCAGCTGGTCCACAGCAGGTCGCAGCCTTTGGTGGGCCAGAAGAGGTGCTGAAGATCCGTGACAGCCTTCCTTGGCACACTTCATCGTGCTCGCCGTCTGGCACTGCTGGGAGGCCAGAGGCTTCCCCAAACCCTCGGGATGTACCCCTCAGATGGTCCGAGTGGTCAGTGGAGCTGCATCTGCCAAGTGCATCAGACCATTGACTCCATGTGCCTGTGGGTGTCACAGGTGCTCATGGTCTCCTTGCCATCTCCTCTCAGATCAGCACAGACAGTTTCATCACCCGAGACTATACCTTTGAAAGCCGTTGTTCTGAAGTGCGCTTTTCCTTTTGTAACTGTGGGTTGCTTCAAGCTGAAAGGAAGTGGACTTGCAAGTTCTGGAGCTCTTCTCATACAAAGAAAACTCAGGAAAGCAAGCTGCTGCAGGTTTACGGTGGTGAGAATTAGAGACTCAAGCTGCTCATGGTTTTCCAAGCAGGAGAGGAATGCCGTGTTCTGTTCTATTCACCCCAGTTTCAGGGGTGATCAGGACTTTTTGTCTCCATCTTTGCTTTTTAAAAAAATAAGAATGTTGTTATGCAGCTGATAGCCCTAAAGAGGCCTCTTGCAAGATGACAGTAAGAGCTGCAAGCAAAAATCCATGACGTATTCTGCATTATTCCTTTAAGCCCACAGTTTGCATCAGCCTACTCTGGGAGTAAAGCTTCGGTGCAAATCTTGCAGCAATGGAAAAGAACTGTAAGATTCATTAGTTGCTTTTCATTACAAGTGCCTTGTCTTCATCTGCTGTGGTTGATAATCTCGTGCCTTTTTAAACAGCTGCCAAAGTCTGCAGTGTAAGTCATGTGGGATCTCACTGTGAGATAATTTCCATCCTGCCTCATCAGCAATTGAGTGTGGGAAAATTTTAACATTCAGTGGTGAAGTAAAACATGTCATGTCCAGGTACATCCCCAAAGAAATTGTCTACTGTTTCCCAGCATATTTGTGATGGATAAGAAATTTTTGTTATATTTACTGAGTACCATGCACTAATGACCTTCCTAAGGTATCACAGCTGCTTTCTTCTCTGTCCTAACACTAGCAGCCATGAAAAGTAGTTCAAACGTAATCGGGGTATGAGAGGGGTTCTACAACCAGTCTAAATCATGCTGAGCTCTCGCTCAAAGATATGATGCATTGAAGGAGAGGAGTTTAGTGACCCACAAAGTGGTGACTACATATAGCAGTTTTTAAAGAAATGTACCAAGTGAATGTTTGAGCTATTGAAATCAATAACAAACACTTAGAGCATCCAGAATTTGAAATGTATTTTGACTGAGCTCAGCGATGAATGTTGCAAAATTACTGTATTTAATGGAAAGAGGGAAAAAAAAAACCCAAAGCAAAGAAAGCTACAGATGCCTACTTTTCCTAAAAGTCATGTGAAGTCAACAGTTAGTACACTTCAATCTCCTTGATGGTGGAAGAAAAATATTTGGGGATGCTTGTTCATCATGTCCAAAACTTTGTGTGAAAAAAAGAGAAGGAATTCTATGCTTGCGTTATCTGGATTCTCTCTTGCAGAAATGGGCACGGTTGTGCACAGGCTAATGGCAGGTGTCTGTCTTACAGAAGCCGGGGCACTATTTGTTCATTTGGATATAGTTTAATAATGAAGCCAAATTGCTTTCTCTAGATTCCTTTGTTAATTCTAGGTATAAAGTGAACTTCAGCATTCCCAGCGGCCTGTTTTTTTCTTTTTAATGACAATTAATTTTCTTGTAACAGTCATTTGTCACGTGGTGGCTTGGTGGTCGTATGTATGACGTCATTTACTTGGACTTTTAGGAGTGACATCATATGTACGGCTGCTAAACTGCTGCATGGGACATCACTTAAACAGTTTTCTTCTGAAGAAATCATACCAATCATTTTCACGCTATGAACAAATCCTGATTATTAAGTTGTGAATTATAATTTCTCTTTAATAAAGAATATTTATAAATGAATGAGGCATTCCTTTATTTTATCAACATCATTTATATTTCCATCTGAAGTAACTGATGGATGAGAAGGGTTTTTAACGTGCAGTAATGGACTCTGAACATTCAAAATTTGTTCAATACCATAGGTAGTAACCAGGGGAAAAAGATTTAATCTTGGGTTTTTTATGGTGAAAACTTGTGTTTTAAAAATTAATTCCTAAATTACCTAAATATAATCATGGGAACATAGTAGCAAAAGTGATTTTTAATCATTTATTCCATGAGAACACACACACAGACTTGTGGGACTTTTCCAGCCTCTCCCATTAGCATGCTACACACTAAGCTTTTACCCCCATGTAGCCGTGCCCAGGTTTCTGCTGCCTCTGGTAAGACGACAGTGACCCAGAGATTTCCTTCTGCCCCATTTGCTCTTTTCTGACCCCTATGGTAAGGAGTGCAAGAAGAATGAAACAATAATATCTGACATCACATACTGTACCAAGATTTTTTGTCTGACTGAGCTCCAGGAATATAAGACTGGATCATCAGCCCACTGAACTGACTTCAGCGACATGATGCTTTAGGCTCCGAGTCCCACAGTGGTGGTGGACGTGTAATTCTCCTACACATGGTAGAAAACACCAGGATTGCAAACAGAGGTGTGACTGTTCAACCTCCAGCAAGCCACTAAATTTATTTTTCGTTAGCCTGCTTAAATGGTCATCTGATTTTAAGGGAGAAGAAAATATTGTTCAAACTTCCCTGGCCAGCTTTTCAAAGCTAGGCAAACAGAAATGAATGACAGCAGTCTAAGGGAAGAGCACATTTAAAGGGCACATCACAGATGAACAGTACCAGCAGCACACCTACGTGTAACCCGTTAATTGGATTTCATGTGCAATGCACCTTGATTATATCAAAAGTGCCTGGAAAGATTTGTGTACGACTGACTTTAAATATCTGAGTCTTTGTGCTTGGTAATAACAAAAAAAAATTAGATAATTTAGGAGACAGCTGTAATCTAATGTTATTATTCCAGTCTTTCTCCAAACATGCTTTAGATTTACTGTAGGCCATTAAGTGATTTCCACTGATGAAGTAATTTCCATTGAGCTTTAGGGACACAGTCTCGTTCACTTTTTTAATCTTTCAGAGTGAATTGCTGGCCCATATGTGGGCAACAAGAATTTTGCTGGCAATTTCAGCTATGCCATGATTGCCTTGCTCAGAGGCAGTAGAATGGGCTGTCCTCCTGGTTACATGGTTGAGCACTTTAAGTAATTTTGTGCACAGTCCGAGATGCTTATCCTATCCACCATCACAGGAACTCTCTGCCTCCAAATATTAAAATATTCTCATTAACCTGTACCCAGCATGAGCTGACTTCTTCAGGAATTGGATTAGTCCCTTAACACACAGCAAGTTATGAAACTGACCTTTAAGAGTAAGGTGTCTTTGGTCTCTGAATTGTATCTTACCCCTCGAAATCATCATCCTAGTTACAAACCATAACATCTTCACTAGTTAGAAGAGGTAAATAGAGTATTCATTTTTGTAATGGCATACCATAACTTTGGTTTCAGCTTATATATTTCTGTAATGTGCAATCTTCTAGGAACGGTTGGTCCTTTTAAAAATGGTGTGTAAAAGGGGCTCCAAAAAAAGTTAGAATATGGGGAAAGATGTTCTGAAGCACCGAACAGTTCCTACAGTTTCTGTCTGTGTAGCTGGTATTTGCCAGTTGTTTCATATCTGTGTTGTGCTTTATTTTGTACAGATAAAGCATATGAAACTACAACGGTATTTATGACCAGCTACACCAGTCTTTCTGGTCTCTGTCACGGTAAAATGTTTTTGATCTTCTTTAAAACACATCTGAAAAGCAGATCTTCTCCTTCTTAGAAGAAAACAAAAATAATTAAGAAAAATGTTTCAGGGGAAGGAAAATTGGTGATGTTTTCCAAGTATAATCAGATGCTTATGCTTCCAAAACACGAGTGTGTTCCCAAAGTGGCCCAGAGAAACAGAGGGATCATCAAGAATAGAAGCAGTGCCACAGAAGCTCCCCCCCCCAGCTTTCTTTGATGATACCGTTATTCCTCTCTCGAATGCAAATGACTTGGAGCTGAGGTATTGTTCAAAACTAGAAAGAAAGAAATAAGCATGGAGTATCTATGGATCACTTCAGAGGGGTACCAAAGCCTGTGGCGATACATGGACACAAAGGGCTAAGACAGACCTGAGCATATCCGAAGGACCTTATCTGCACTTCCCTGCACTTCTTGCTGGATTTAGGGCATTGCTTGTTTGTTTTTTAAATGACCATCATAGACTCCAGCTACTCCCTTTAATCTTCTCTCAAGTGAGAGATCTGTAATATGTTTGGCTTTGCTTCTGTATTTCCAGTTCTGGCTTCCTAAAAGCTTAATTTTTCACTTGGATGGCTAGATGAAATGTTCCAAATGGCTTCACTGTCCAAGTATATCTATATGTATGTGTGTATATACACATGAACTTTATATAAAATTGTATCTGCCAGAAAATATCTTCTTTCTTATTCCTTCCATTTTATTTCAAGTACCTATTTCAGTGCAATGAGATAAACTGCCTTCACTGTCCTCCAGTCTTCAGACAGTATCTATATACAGTTCAAAATGAAAATGTTAGTATCAAAAAAAGATTAGATTAAATTAGGAAAAAATAATTGGATGTATGGGTATAAAAAGATTAAATTGAGATGGTTTGACACAGAAGTATCAGGATAAAGTAATGACATTTTTTTCCTTAACTAAGTCAAACATACTGTGCTTTTGCTGTGTACTTTACCAAGGTGTTTTAGCTGTGCAAATGGAAAAGAAAGTAATATATTAATGAGACATGGTTGCTTGTGATGTGCAATAAGAAATAAAAAAGGAAGCAACAATTTAAGAAGTAAACTGATATTTGAACTTTCAAACCTGTCATGTTTTCAGTTTGAACAACTACAAATTGTTGCTTAAAGAGCTGCGTACTAGTATTTGGTGATAAAAAATTCAAGTTTCTGTGTTTGTGAGAGTCCTTAGTTTTGAAGCAGCCTCTAAGTGACTCTGTATGTGTTCATGGTGGCTTTAGTATGGTTTAGTTTAGGGAAAAATAGAGGGTCATACAAGGAAAACGCCACAGCATCATTGCTTTTGCTTGGGGAAGCAGAGGGACTAATCCTTTCCTATCACCTTCATGCAGAGAAGTGTCCTGATACCAGATTAATTCAGAAGAGAATTAATTAAAGATCCACACTCTCATTTCCACCCTGGTTCTGGGTGGAAGATCTGGGCTTGCATCAGGGAGTGGATGGATGGATGGATGGATGGATGGATGGATGGATGGATGGATGGATGGATGGATGGATGGATGGATGGATGGAAAAAAAGGATACTGATCTCTCTGGCTGAGATTTTTGCTTTCCAGGGGCAATGATCCCTCCCTTTGCTGTGCAGGCAGCTCAGAGTGGGAGAAATAAGAAGATGCCACTTGATCAAAGAGGACCTTGTTATTCAGACTCTCAAATTTAGGCACTTAACTAAGCACTAAGGCCAGGTAGGGAAGTTTAAACTCTCTGCCCTCTGTTTCTATGACCTTAACAGCTGAAGGAGCTCAAAGAAGATAAAGTAAAGCATGAAATAATCGGTTTCAAGGCTGTGGCACTGAGGTGTTTTGTCTAGGCAGTCTAGAGAGAAATCAGCACAAAAGGGCAGAAGTACATGGGTGTAACTTTGGGAAGATACAAAATTTTTTTGCAGATTGATAAGCTAAATGAAAAGATTTTGAAGACTTTGTCAAGTGTTTAGTGGTCCTCTGTTTTGCCAAGAAAAAGAACATGGTTAAAATTCTGATTTTATGGTGAGGTAAAGTAGTAAAAATTCAGCATTTACTTTGCAAGCAGTATAAAGCCTATCATAATGCTAAACACATGTGCGAATAAAAGGCTTTGAAGAATGCATACAGAGTTTCCTGATCCACACTTTTTTATTTTATCCTCCTGCTTTATTCACTTGTACTAACAGTTTTTCCTTTCTGTACAGAGAATGGTTCCCAGTCTTTCTTCTACTGTAAATTATACCGATCCTACATTAGAGCCTGTAGTAACTGAAAATTCAGTCATACGACAGAAGATAATAGATTCACAGTTCAAATGCTATGAGAGGATGAACAGAGCTCCCCCATATAAGAAGAAAGGTAAAAAAGATTTTTAAAACTCTATATATTGCCATGCTTGCTTATATGGCTCTAAAGAAACATTTTCTTATGTATACTAACCCATAGTCTTCCTTGGGGTGCAGTAGTCAAATTCACTCTTACTTAGCATCCTCTTAAGTGCAAAGAAAGCAAAAAGCCTGGAGCAAGTCCAAGGAATGGAAAGCTCTTCCTTCCTCCCCATGCAGATGATACACCCCTCATCTGTGTTTCTGGCTCAGTGCTTTGCTGCTTGAATATCTCTCATTCTTGCTTAGGGAACGGCATTCTCCAGAACCTTTCATCAAGCTCACACAAAGATGTGGTTGTAAATGGTGATCTCTTAAATATAAATGTCATTCTGTTTGCTTCGCTCGCTGTTTTGTTTTTCTGTTATTCGTGTATTGACTCATAGCTGTCATGCTCTGTATCAACACAGATGTTCCAGGTGTTCTATGCTCAGCAGTGACATTAGCAAAAAGAGGTTTATAAGGCACTGAGGACACATCTTTACTGAATGCAAGGCACATATTAAGATTAATGAAAAGGGAAATGACAAATAATAGTGGTACTAACAATGGCACCAATGAATGAAGGGACATTTATGGTTGGGACTGAGTGTTCTGGTCACTGTTTCTCACAGAAAGTATGGAAGAAGTTCTGAGGAGGCTAGAGAAAAAGTGTGGGAGGCATTGTGGGGATTTATGCAAATAAAGAACAGACATACTGAGGACACAGTTTAAAAAGAAAATACATTAAAAAATCAGGATTAAAAAACCTTGAACTAATAAATGGGGTGAAGATAATGTGGGATTTTTTTGTAATACAAGAACAAAGACATTTCTACAATTCTTTACCATGAAGGTTTTACTGGACTCTGTAACAGACTCAAAGAATAATTAGATGTTAAGATACTCGGGTCTTGATGTAGAAATGTTCTGGAGTAGATATTGAGACTCCCATTGCTTCAAATGGGTTTTCATTCAGGCCAATAATGGGAAAAACCCACAAGTATTTAAACAGGGCTATTGGATAGAAAGCATCATGTTTCAGACATAAACAAGCCTTTAGTTGCTGGACTTAAAGGAAGGGAAAACTTACTGTCTCCTTAGATTATTCTTTTAGTCTCCAGCTCTATAAATATGTAATATTTGCATCTGTTGATAGTTCCACTGGATTCACCCTTCTCATGTGATAAGTTGCAAAGTGCTGAAGTGTTTTCCCAGCATAAGCTGTGAATTCGTATGTTGTGAGACAATGTAGTGTTCTCAAGGGCAGCGTTGTCCCAGGAGGACAGCAGTGGCAGACCTGCAGCCATCGGACACAACACAGCAGTTCCTGCATTCCTTCGACTGGCAGCCAGATTTAAGTGATGCCATTGGGGATTGTTATATTCATAGCAACATGCACTTAGTTCATTTATAACCCAGAATAAAGGTAATGGGTGACTAAGGAATGACACCAGCACTACTGAAGTTACATTTTCAGCTGAATTGCAGGATCCTCACCAGTCCCCCAATATTTACACTTCATAAGGGGTCGGAAGGGAACAAGAGTTGCAAATTTCTTGGTTGAAAATTTCAAAGGGAGAATGGGATCAAATGGGAAAATCCCTTAATGCAAAGGACAACCATAGGGGTGTCTCCTGAGAGGAAAAGCCCGACACACGAGCTGAAGGGGTATAATAGGTACGCATTTTCAGCACAAAGAGTTGTGGAGTTCCCAGGAAAACCCAGTATCTGGTACAAATTTACAGAGCCAGATAAGATGTGTCTAATTTTCCCCTGGCATCTCTGCAGTCCCTGATGTAGTTAATTTGTAGACTGGCGCAAAGGTAGTTTAAATCCTTCATAATCCTAGTTCTCACAGATGATGGCAATGGACTGCAGAGAACTGCATGGTATCTCAGGATCAGGAGCCAGAGAGAAGGTATAACATGGGTGAGCTGTAGCAGTATTACAAGGGGCCATGTGTTAGCAGAGCCAAACCATGTACACGCACATCTTATCCATTTCAAGGTAGAATTGGTTACTTGAAATCCCAAAGAAATAACTAAATGCAGAGTTTAGGCACATGGGAACACCTGAACATCCCTCTAGGACAGCACAGCACTCCTGCACTCCCTGGCCATCCAAAAATGTAATATTTTTAGCTGTTGATACAACAATATGGTGTTCAAATCTTCTGTTTTATTACTTATACTGTTTTATTTCCTGCAGCACTTAGGAAACATATTTATGTATATGTATGCATATCTATATATGTGTGTGTATATAGATGTGTATTTATCGATGTATGTGTGCATACATCATTTTCACCTTGAAAAACATGTTCCACAATATATAGATCAACATCAGTGATTTTTTTTCCTTTGTCAGGCAAGGCGAAGGATTTAAAGCTAGCAATTGCTACCAACCCCATTCTGCAGTGTCTTGCAGATACAAGCTCAAGTTGCAAACTTTTTCTGCTCTCCTTTTGCTTTGATATTACAAAATGATTCCTAAAACTCTTTCAAATACATCTCAAAACTAGAGAAGAACGTGAGCATGCCTGAAGGAAAGATTGAAAACTGCTGATATGTGAACAAGTGAGCAAGTGGCATTAGCACATTTAACTTGACAATAGAAAAATATATGTGCATAAAATCCTAGCTAATGAAGAAACGCTGTTCATAAAAATACCTTTTTGCTATGCACTTAATCTGGAAACAATTGATTTTGAAAGTTTTATGCTTTCAATTTTTACTCCACAACTATTTTGACTGAAAAACAGTTATTGGTGCAAATCTGAACAACTCAGATGTCTTTATACAGCTTTCTTGATTCAGGAAGAAGGCTTATCTGTGGATAATTTCAAAAGCACCAGAAGCAATTAGCTGCCCATATTTTATTAACTTTCAATGGTTATTAGGCACATTCCATACAATTCTTTCAAAAACAACCTTCATGGTCATGCCAGCAATTCTGAAACTCCCTTGGGACCACAGCAAAAAAGGCAAGATGTATATTATCACTGTATTTCCCTTTAACCTGATGGTCATGGTGATAAATAACTTTTCCCCAACATAAACTGATTTTAAATGGGAAATAACTAAGAAGTATAGGGAATAAATCTGCAATAAGTCAGGAAAACGTGTTATAGCAAGCAATTATAACACAACTTCTGTGGGCCATAGTATGTAGCATCCCTGTAACACAAATCAAGAATGAGCTGTGTTCTGGCTCCCTAGTATGGCTTCGTTTCTGGGGCTGGGAACACTGCTTGCAGGGGACACAGCGTCAACAGCGCTACCTTCCCAGAAGGGGCTTGATGAGGACAGGTTCGTAACATTCCTACCCAGACAACATCAGCAGGCAGGGTTTGCCTGTTACAAATCAGTCTTGCACCTTGCTTCACTGGAACTGTAGTTATCTGGCTGATCTCTCATGTTGAGCAATGCAACAACCTCAGCAGGGACCTGTCTCTGCAAACATTGCCTTTAGCTAGGATGTCCCTGCAAGCCCTTCCTACCTTTACATTTGAAAGACTTGATTTTCAGACCTGCTGAACAACAGAAGGTGAAATGGAAATTGGGTATCTATAAGGTCTTTGGACAACTGAGGCCCCCCTGACCTCTAGCATACACATTTACAGCTGAGGATGGAAGGAGGATCAAGAAGAGTAATTTGTAGAATCAGACCCTACGTTCAAAGTTGAGTTCAACAGGCTTAAAAACATTACTTTCCAGTAAAATTAACACCTCTAACTTCAGATCAGCACTAACAAGTACCTCGCAGCACCTGAATTATAGAATAATAGAATGGTTCGGGTTTTAAGGGACCTTAAAGACCATCTAGATCCAACCCCCCTGTCCTGGGCAGGGACATCTCCCACTAGACCAGGTCTCTCAAAGCCCCATCCAGCCTGGCCTTGGGCACTTCCAGGGATGGGGCATCCACAGCTTCTCTGGGCAGCCTGTTCCAGTGCCTCACCACTCTCATAGTGAAGAATTTCTTCCTTATATCTAGCCTAAATCTACCCAATTTCAGCTTAAAACCATTATCCCTCATCCTATCACTACACTCACTGATGAAGAGTCCCTCTCCAGCTTTCCTGTAGGCCCCCTTCAAGTACTGGAATGCCACTCAAAGTGTAGCAAGAATGAGGGATTTTATTGCAAAAAGGAAATTGTCTGCAGACAGCAATATTCCTTGGGAAGCTAGAGCAGAGCAGATTCAGGAGTGTCTGTGTGTGAATTAACTACTGCATTCCTCTTAAATGTCCAGGTCTGTTCTGCAACCGAACATGGGATGGCTGGTTGTGCTGGGACGACACACCTGCTGGAAGAATCACTGCTCAGAATTGTCCGGATTATTTTCCAGACTTTGATCCAACTGGTATGGTATTTCTTTTTATCATCATGCCATTGAGTGTAAGCATGTTTCCAGTGGCATTTTTGCAGCATTGCAAAATCTCTGAGAGTTTGGCTGAAATTAAAATATATCAAGCTTTGGGGTTGCCTAATTTATATATTTACATTTTTAAATATTTTATGTGTATTTATATTTTTTGTAACTATAACCTATGGATTTTTGGAACCTATTTTATGGAAACGTTAACTACTTAGTTATGATATAAAAGAATTGTGAACACCTCATTCTAAGTTTATATAATGAAGAGAAAATGCTAATGTGTGTGACGTATCAGCGTGTTCTCTGTTCAATTTTTATTGGGCAATATCACTTTAAGTAAGAAGACGAGCAGAAATAATGTTCTTTCAGTCGCCAAGTTTTGGTTCTTCATTGAATTCTTCATAAAAATACTAGCAACCATGCAGACTCAGAGAAGTAATTCAAGAATGCTTAAAGGGACAAATGAAAGGAAAAATCAAGAACAGAAATATTGCTAAACAGGTATGAGGAAATATTGGACACAAGTATAACTCCACAAAGAGCATTGTTTGAAGAAAGACACAGTTGTGTGTTCCACTCTCAAGACATGTTGCTTATAGGTGGTGCTTGATGCCACAGAAAGCTAACTCCAGCATACACGCAGTGTACCAAACGCAGTTAAAAACTGTGAAACTAAACATTTTGGGGAGGAGGGTATATAAATATAAAAATTTTCAACAAGTTCAAATCAAAATGTATGTGACCAACTGGAAAATAAGGATACAGACTATTGCATAGCTGTTAGTTAATTATGCAGCACCATTAGCTAGAACTGTTGATTTTGTTGAGCTTGTTGCCTATTTAGAAACAGGAGAGTTTCCAGGTAGGATCAGACCCAGTATGCATTTTGATGAATCCCATTTGCAGTAGCAGACAGATTGATTGATATTTCTGTTCTTTATAAATCAAGCTATCCACGGTTAGAGATTTCACCCAGCAAGTGGGAAACTTCCAGTGTCGTCATCAGTCTAAAGGGATTCAAACCTGCATCCCAACTGCGATGGAGGAACTTCCTCCTTTCCAGTGGGAGTAGGCATTGGACAGGATGGATTGAAAGATTTGTGTGTCTGCAAAGTGAGATTTTGTGGCATTGTGAGTGTCCATCTCTTGTGGAATACTCTGATATCTACCCAACAAATCTTTACAGCAGTTTACAACCCCAAGACACACAATGGGCACCGAATCACAAAGTCTTTTCTTTTGTGACCTTTTTTGCTTTATGTCACACTTAGTCTTGACCTCTTTTCTGTACAGTGTCATAGTTTTCAAGGAGGAGTTTGCAGCAGGGCCATGCTCATGGCTAATTGTTGGAGCACCTGGGGGGAAACAGGCTGAGGAGCTGAGACTGTCAACTGGGGGGTGCCTTTGACCTAGGTCTCCCTTTCTGTGGACAAGTGCTCAGACCATTAAGCTATTTGCACAAAAGATGCCAGAAGAGCATTTTGAAAGAGTTGGCCAAACTTGGTTCACTTCCCAGACAGAGGTGCCCATGTTCAGGAGAGAGCTTGAGGCTCTGGATCCTAAGATTGCACAAGCCTTTTCCTAAATGCATGTTAGAGGTGCCTCTTGGATTGGGTCTGTACCTTCTGCTTTGGACCCCATTTTGTTCATGATATCCTCCCAATGTGGCAACAGCCACTTTGATGAATAGGACAATTTACTACAAGGCTTCTGCTTTCCCTGCTTCCATGGCTTTCGTAGAAAAAAAAAAATAAATCTGGCACCAGCAGTCTTAGTTTATGTATACTCCATGTGCTGTTCAGCTAATACCTGCAAAAGTGGGTGCTGGGCAGCCCCGTGATCACAGAAGTCTCCCCATGACTCGAGGTCCTCATCCCTCAGTCCATGGGGGTGATGATAGAGCCACTCTCCTGCTCGCATCCAAGCCACCTATGCCCAGATTTTCCACTTGTCCACTTGTCTCCAGTGACTTGTTCTTAATTAATTGCTCTGCTACAACAGTACTCTTCAAAGTAACACTTGAGTTCATCCATGGAGAAGCACCTCACTACACTTACTAATGCTTATTAATGCCAAGATCTGTAGCTCATAGGGCTGATAGCAAATCACTCCTCAATGTACAGATGCGTGCTGCAGAGTCTGGCCCAGAGTGCGTGCATACTGTGGTTATTCTTTCTGCCATGCTTTAAAACTTGCAGATTGGGGAATATTTTAGTATTCCTATTGTCTGTACAGAGACACAGGGGGAAAAGCCTCCTGCAGTAATTTATTTCCTGCTGTTCTTTCTGCTGTCTTGTTTAGGAGCAATACCTGTGGTCTCCTGGACTCAGTATTTTCCCCTGGCACATCTCTTTTCTCCTTGGCGGCACCTCTGTCAGCCCCTTTACCTGCATCTCAGTCAGTTGACACTGTTTTCCCCGGCTCGGTGGCAGCTCAGCATCTCCTGGCTGAGCCAGAGCCGCTTTCCTAGAGTAGCTGTTGAGTTCCCCAGCACGTATTACAGCTGCAGCATCAAACCAGCAGGTAGCTAGCCTTTGCTTTACAGGTGGCTGATTGTCACGCCAGGAATTAATAAAGTAGGAGTGAGACAAGAAATCATGGGGGTGAGTAGAAATCTTTCAGCTGCTAATGGAAGTGGCTGTCACTTAGAGGTGGCCAAAAGCACAGGTTCAGCTGTCCTGAGAATTCTGTCAGGTTTTGTGTCACAAGTCATTATTTCCTTTGGTAACTTATGCCCATTAAACAAAATGCAGCTAGATTTTCTGCTGAGAAACAGAAAATTGATCCTAAAGAACAATGATTTTACAAGATGAGAACTGCAGTGTCTGTCGAATTTGCTTCCCTTTAAGTCTCCATGGTATCAAACCACCTCAGCATGTATTTTAAGCATGCAAGTAACCCCATGGACTTCTGAAACAAGTATTTCATGCTGTCCTGCTTTGGGCTGCACTGAGATCTGCAGAAGCGCTGTGTGCCATCTCACTGATGGCTATAGCTTTGAGTCCTGGAATAAAATTATGTCATACAGCTTTCTTTTTGTGCTTTGATACTTAGGTCATTCATTAACGGGAAAAGTGAAACATTATCTACCAGCACAGGATCATCCTGTGGGTGCTTTATACGAGCTCTTTATATCTGAACCCCCAACAGCATCGATGACAAGAAGAAATTGCTAGAGTATGTTAGAAAGTAAATAAGGCAAAATCATATTCTGGAGAAAAAGGCCCAGAAACAAAATGATGGAGGACATGCTCAGTGCTCTGATCATTTTGTGTCTGACAACTTCCCAATTAACTACCATATGTAGTCCCACTTATTTCACTGAACTTGTATCAGGTCATACTAGGCAGAAATCTGTGCTCTGAAAGAGGAAGGACCACTGTGATAATCCAACCAGTTCAGTTAGCTAGGGCTTCCCATCCTTCTTTCCCCACCTGTGAAAGGAAATGAGGATCTCAAAGCTAACAGACAAACAGAAACCCCTCTCTACAAGGAGCGACAACTTCGTCCTTTTCAATAAACAACTCTTGCCTCTTGTAGCAATCTCTTTCTCACAATGACCATCATGCATAATGTGATAATGTAAAAAACAAATCAATTTGTCTAGAAAACATACCGAGACCTACTGCTTTAACTCCAGTGACGGCAGGAACTTCATTGTCTCATCGCCCCCTCACCACGGAGGTCTGAGCAGGACTGAGTTATATACTCCCCTATTCAGGCAGCATGCACAGTTTCTCTTGAAATTTAGTTCATATTCATATTTTATCCAGGTTAATCTTTGTTGTAATCCCTTTGAAATGGTTCCAGATCATGCTGAAATTGCTAGGAACTGAATTTGATAGGAATGTAGTATGTAATTCATGCTGGTAATATTCTTGTTAATAAAAAGAAGGGAAATATACTGTGGATGTAGCGGCCTTCTATCAAGGCAGATTTACTGGGGGCAGCAGGAGGAGCAGAGCATTGCCCTGTGCCATCCGTAGGCTGTTAGGTTGGTGGCAGGAGAGTGTTATATTACTCACCTTCCTCTCCCTGCACAGTGTCTTTGGTCAGGATGAATTTGGTGCAGTCACATATAGCGATGGAGCTGAATGTGCAAGTTGTACTGTGGCAGCCATACCTTTTCTTTTCACTTTTGCTCCTTTTCCTCTTTAGCAGAGAGCAGTGATTAAGAGCAGTAGCCACCCCAGCAGGGAGCAAGCATGGCCCAACTTTGTCATCCAAGGCTGCATTTAGCAAAACTCCACTCAGTTCTCCACTTCCTAGGGTTTCTGTCTTTGGTTCCCTTTTGTAAACCATTTACTCACGATTCTTCATGTGGCTCCAAGAGCAAAGTTTCTACAAATGCAATTTGTAAACAGATCCGGATGTATCCATGAGCAATTGCCTCAGAGAATGATTAATATGTTGTTACCTCTTATGACTGAGGAACGTGGAAGCACAGCCTTGCCTTCCTGCCCTAACAGTGACTGGAGGGAGTGAGGTGCCCTGGTTCTGGAGTGTGGATCAAGGCAGCGGAGGAGGCAGAGGCACTGCGATATTTGTGCTCTCTGCAGCTCTCTTCTTGTGCCATACTGCCGTCTCTGAATTGCTCTATCTTTCTTACAAAATATCTTTAGAGAAACGAGGATAAACGCTCCATGCAGGAGAAGGGGGAACAGATTGAAGAGCTCTTGCAGACCCTTTTGGATTTACCGGTTGTGATGCCTGTGACCGCAAGGGACTGGACTGGAGGGACACAGGCGCAGCCTTCTCACAACCAGCAACATGCACAAAGCATTCAGCTGGGTAGTTTGCCAAGCTGACAAGAGTAGTCACTACAGATTAGAAATCATGGCCTTCCACCAACCAGAGAGGGAGAGAGACCTTCTGGGTCTCAGCAGCAGCTGCAGCTCCTTCCAACTCCCTGGCACCAGGCATGCAGGGAGGCCACTTTCTCAGGCTTCCCCTAATTCAAGCACCTTCCCAAATGAGGTCTCCTCTCCTGCGTACCTGTCCGTCATGTGCCCCTTCCCACCCATCGCTGTGTCTCAGCAGGGCAACGTGCCCGCGCTCACAGCGGGCAAGGAGCAGCATCCTGGGTGGGCAGGAGCCCCAGGGACCTGCTGGAGCACCCTGACCCTGAGCAGCACAGGGAGGGCTGGGCCTGGGAGAGCCCTTCTCTTGCTGCCATGAAATGCAAATTTCCTGACTCTGCCTAAAAAGCCAGCTCTGAGTTTCTGCTGGCCCTATTTCCCTGTCTTGAAATTATATCATTTAGACAATGATAAATAAACCAAATCTGAACTCTTTATCCAGCTGCTTCTTTTCCCCCTACCCTTCTCTGCATTTCTGTCCTGCTTCACAGCTGTATTTTTAAAATTAATTCGTATCACCACAGCCCACAATATAACTCTATTATACAGGTTCCAGTTCTGCTGACTGAGGCATTCTGATGATAGTGATAATTCTTCACTTATTAGGACACTGGAATTGAAGTTTTCTAGGATCACTATTGTACTATGTCAGATTATTTTTTCAGTTTTGAAAAAAAATTTTCTAGAATATTTTACTGAGGATGTAAGAAAATCAGATGTGCTACATCAGCTATTCCCTCATCTGCAAAACTAAGCATTAGGTCTAGCCAAACAATGGCAAAGAATCCAATGTCTGGTATGTGCTGAGCATGCACTGCAACAGAGGAAAACTTTCTACTTCCAGCTTATAACTCAACAATAAATAAAAAAAAAATTGGTGTTGACTCTTTTAACGTCTGCTAGCTATAGAGTTGCTCTAATTGTAAAAAACCTGATTGATAGAGCTATCTTGTTTTTTCCAGAGTTATTGGGTTAAGATATTTGTAACATATAAATGACTGAGATGTTTTTCGTGAAAATACAATTCATAAAAGCACTATTGGTAGCATAAACAATACTACTTGCAAAACTATTACTACTGATGAATCTTTTTAGATGCTTCACTACTCCCACGAAATTGCCCTTGTGGATGAGATTTCTCTCATCCATTTTGCCCAGACAGCTCTTGAATTTTATTTCTAAGCTAACTACAGAGAGCCTGCACAACTGCCTATGAATTGCACAACTTTAAGGCTGCTAAAGTCAGGTGAGATGAATCCTACCCAATGTCACTGTTCCTCCACTTTGAATAATGTGGTGCCCAAGTAATGCCCTTCCCAAAATGACGGGGTACAGACAGAGCCTAAAAAATTAGTGTTAACATAGTATTTGAATAATCTTAAAGCCTATATTTCCATTTTGCCTTGCTAGTGTTGCCTTACCCTTCCTTATACATTGTGTGTTTCTTTAGAGATGAATAGATTCTTCTAGATAGCATAAAAAACAACGTGTGCCCAGGTTCATAATCCCACACTCCTGCTGGGCCTCTGTGGAATAACTTGCAGTAGAACTGTGGTTGGGTTACGGACTCACAGCTTTATTTCTGTATAAAAGCATAGATTTATAAGAAGTGTTTGACCTGTTTGAGTCACTGGGATGGGCAGTAGGGAGGCTTATCCCCTGGTCCCATATTCTGACAACATCACAGCAAGAAATCCGTGAGCTACGGCCGCTTCCAAACTAGGATCGGTTGTGTTTGTCTGACTTCAAGGAAAAGTATGAGGCAATAAGTTTGTCTCTAACTTACAAAGGCCACATTAAACTTCGGCAGAGTGCCTACCTAGGCACTAAAGTACAGAGATGATAGATTATATTAACATTATACTCTATAGCATCTGTGTGCTTTGCAAAGTGCATGGGATAGTAGGTATGGTGTTTGTACACTGTGTTCTGCTGTAGCATAACCATTAATCTTTTATCTACGACTGAAAACTTTTTCCAGCTTTAGATAACATCTGGCATCAAGTACAATGGGAACATTGCTACACAGGCAGGCTGAGATTATCTCCAAGCTGCTGCAGTGATGGAAGGCTGAGATAATATGTACTGTTCCTTTTGGTGTTGTTGATGCACGTATTGATTTTCAACAAGTCCCCAAAACCAATGATTTGAGGCTCTCAGTAATTTTGAAAACATGCTGTGTTCTGGAGGATTGTAGTGGCTTTTTGGGGTTTTTTTTTGCAATGGCACTATATAAAGTGTATTTCTAGTCAGAGGAACACAGCTCACTCTATACAATCCTTACCTTGCCAATATGATAAATTGCTTTTTTTTTTCGGGTGTATAGAAGGAATACGAATCTTACAAATTAACAGAATCATTAATCATCAGAGCTGATTAAGAAAAATAGATGCAAATACTGACTGCAAAAAATGAAAAATGTGTATGTTCAAACTGTAATTGGCACTGTAAAAGTGTATTGACCAGAAATGCTGATAATCTATGTACAAAGCAAATAAAACTGTAAAGATAGAATAAGCAAAGGGAAGTCAAGGTAGTCTTTTCAGACTTTTAAAAGTCAGACTTGAAAAACTGTGTTTTTCAAAAATGAACAGCTCTGTCACTATCTAAGAAAACATCAAATACATTAAGTTTCTGACCTTACCCTTCCTTTGTGACTCAGGCAAATTTTCCAGTGACTCCCATGTGGCTAATGCTTGAGGGAAGGCCAAAGGAACTTGTCCAAAACTTGACAGGTGATTAGGAGTGACTGTCTGCACCTCAGCGTCCAGGGTTTCCCAGACAGGAATGTGAGCGTGGCCAGCAGGACACAGGCACAGCACACATCTGCGGCTCCAGGCATCCCTCCGAGCCGTACAGGGCTGAAGGCCCAACCATCCCGCCGCCACGGTAAAAGGATGCGTGTGAAGGAGCATGAGCCTGGAGAGCAATCCGTACAGCAGGGCTTTTGGGAAGGACGCCAGACCCACCTGCGGCAGAGGAACCAGAACAAGATGCACGTGGAGAGGCCAAACACAAATCACATTATTTAAACAGAGAACTCTGCAGCCATTTTAAATTAAACTGGACACTTGGGACCCACGCCAAAATGTTGGCGGGACCACTTCTCCCAGTGCCTGCAGGCTTTGCAGGCTCAGAGGAAAGAGAGCGGTGGTCCCGCTCACCCCTGGCAGCGTTTAGCTGCTGCAGGGGATGGGCAGGCTCTGCCACCCTCTGCCCTTTCTCTAGCCAGTGCTTTTAACTAGTTATTTCCCTTGATACCTGAAACCCTGCACACTTCCTTCAGGTTCGGTGTCAGAGCCTGATGTTACTTCGTCTTCCATAAACATCTTTCAACACCCTTTGTAAATGAATTATTTTCACATAACTAATTGCATCTGCACGAAGTCTGTTTCTATATACTTTAATGCATTCATTCAAGACAAAAGGAGACAGATAAACCATCAGATGAATCTCTGAGAAAAAAAAATAAAAGCAGATAAAATGTATATTAATTGCATTGGTTGAAAATCCTTCGGAATTTGTTACACATTTTATTTCAAACATAAAAATTCTTTTTAATGGATTCTTAAATGTGTAATAAGTATATGCTAAAATAACTATTATTGCAATTTATCATCAGAGAGGGCTTCAAAATACTGTGACGAAACTGGAAACTGGTTCCGCCATCCTGAGAGCAACCGAACATGGTCCAACTATACCCTGTGCAACTCTTTCACCTCTGAAAAACTGAAGGTATGCTCCAGTTAAAAAGGCAGTGATTATTTGTGAATGGTTTGGGGCTGGGCTAGCAGTAAGACACATATGAGAAAGATCAGAATAGTCCCCATCTTTTAGCTTTATTTGTTGCGCAAGAATTTAAGTGCATTGTCCTTGTGATTTCAGGTTATTAAAATTATTTGATGAGTGGTCCAACCTAAATATAGGTTTGCTACAGGGTGGATAATTTAGTAGCAATTCATGCAATAGGTTTTGCATTATTTTGCAAATGCATTTTTTAATTCCCATAATTTTCCCTGATTGTCCAACTGTTATAAAATGATCCTTTAGAATTTCAATTTTGTTTCCTGTAAAAAGTATCTTTCAAGCTGTTGATGTCTTCTCCACAGGGCTAGAAATATTAAGTTAATATTATTTTTCTTAAGCAAAGAACATCACCCTGTACTTATTCCCTTTGAAAAGAAATATTTATGAAGGTACCATAAATCCAGAAAATCCTGAACACGTTTAACTTTAACAGTTAGACTGAAGTAATTGAGACTATTTAAAATAATGAATTAAGCATTTGCATCAATATTTCCAAAATCAAGTTGCTAAGCTGAAAGGAGAGACCTAAATATAAAAGCACCAAAAGAAACAAGGAGAGGGAAATCTGAGAAAAGCTTAAAAAACTTAAGTTAGGGAAACTCATGAAAATAAATATTTCTCAAATGTGAGTGGAGCTCCAGGAAAATCTGATTACAGATTTGTGACAGAATAATTTGTGACTATTTGGAATCGGTGAAGGAAAAGAGTCAAAAACTGATTTGATTTGGGGTTTTTGTTGGAGGATCTCTTTTTATGCAGCCAAAAACCAGTATGTGGTCATATTTAGTAATGATCCAGCCCTAAAGGGCCTTGGAAAAGTCTACTAGCCTAGGCAGGAGGTGAATTCTAAAAGTTTTTGCAACATGAGGAACCATCATGGTAAAATAGGACTCACCTATCTGACAAAGAGAGAATAATAGTAACAATCTGAGCTCACAGAGGCATTAAATGGAAGCACCATAAAAATATAATTTTTCCAGATGTTGGCCCACGTAGGGAGGCAAAAAATGAAGTTCTGTTACCTATTAGCCATGCCTTCCAGAAGAACAGTTTTGAACATCATTCAAACAAAGTGCAGATAGAGCAAAGGAAAATTATACGCATGTTGAGATTCTTCTGAAACAAAAAATAATGGAAAATGCAAAAAGAATCTGTCTTTACAGAAATGCCAAGTTAGATTATGACCTTTAATAGAAGTCTTCAAAAATAGCAGTATGCTTCATTTGTAGACTGTTACCATGTATCTATGGATAATATAATTAACCGAGTAGGAGGTATTCCTATTAGAGAATTCACTTTCTTCAAGTGAAGAATTCTAGGGGGACAGAAAAGAACATTTAAATGTTTCTTTTAGAATTTTTCTAGGCCCAGGGTGAAAAAAATCCACATAAGCTAAAAATTTGATGAGTCAGCATGTTTAAAGTCCTATACGTCAGAAGGCACATGACAGATTGCAATTTCAAAGAGTGCAGAAAGTAATAAGATAGTGCATTATTTGTTTGAAGGTAACTGGAAGTACCAATATGCTGTACTTCTGAGGCAGGTCACTTGAAAAAAACATATTGCAGCCAGTTCTTAAAAATGCAGTGTTAGACCATATGCTTAGTTAGTTGACGGTTCGTTCCTCTCTGATCTGTCTTCATTGTTATATTTGGAAAGCTTTTTTGAGCAGTTACCATAGTAAGTTTACAGGAAGTAATCAAAAATGCTAATTCTGAGTCTCAGATACACAGTTAAACAGCTGTTCTATGCTGAAAGTTAGAGAGTTTGAATAACCAAGAGTCCCCTGGTGTGCACACAGACTTGCCTGTAGCTTTCTGGCAGCCTTTCCTACTTCTAGCTGTTTCAGGGTAAGGGTTGTATACAGAATAGGCAGCAAACCAACATATTTTTGAATAGTTCATCTGTAGATTAAATTCTGGCATAAAAATTACATCAACCTAATGTAATGAAAAAACAGCAGTGGCTGAGTATGAAGCAGAAAAAATGTCATGTGCACACAGCTAAAAACCTCTCCCACTACTCTGTTCAGAAAGTTGCCTCATCTTCTCTGCACTCTGGTCTTCTCTCTCTGGGATTGCTGATGCTCCCAGAAAAAGTTGTCGGAAAAAGCATTTGTACTCACTAGCAATGATGTGGTCACACTTTATGGAGGAAAAGTAGGGGACCTAGGGTATTTGCAGTTAATAGGCATAAACTTCTGTAACTTGTTGAAAGATATTTACACTGTCTGTTCTACATGTTCAGGATGGTGTAAATGTGACTTTGGCTTAAATCTGAACCAGGCTGCTGCCACTTAAGTAAATGAAAGCAGGAGCTGATTCCAAAGTTGTCAAATGGCTGAAGAACAAACTGAATAAGAAGATGTGCATCTTTGCTAAGAGGAATGGCTTTGTTTTCTGAATTTTACCTATATTTGTTTTCAAATGAAAGTCTAAAGTTACTTGGAAACACCAAAAAAAAAAATGTGAGTGGCAAAACTTAGGGCTACAGAAAGCAATTCATCTAATAGTTGAAAAAGAGAAAATTGCTCATGCATAACAAAAGAAAAATTAATGAAGTAGAGCTGAAAAGAAAATAAACCCAGCAGAGGAACTAAGCCCTCCCGCCTTGTCTTAACTATACTAGGGCTTTCAGAAAAGAAGGCAATGGCGAAGCCTGACATGCCATTTAGCCTCCTGCAGTCTTCTGACAGCTGGGTGATGCTTAAGAGCTTGGCTGAGACCAAAGTATGACATTCAAATACTGCAGCATTCTGCAGCCCAAGTGCTGTCCTGCGATTTTGTTTCACTATTGACATACAAAACATGGATAAGCTTACCTTAGATTTCACGCGACACTGATATCAGTCAAAGTGAAAGCCCTGTTATATGTTCGTCCATACTGGCTTCACAGCATTGTGAGACCATATAGTTGCCCGATAGCAAGGTTCGCACCAGTGTGAACCAGAATTTGTCTCAGAGTGTGTTGTTCTAGTGTGGTAGGACTTGAGGGTACTAGGACTTTGCTGATGATATCCAACGTTTTGTTGACTTTTTGGCTGTCATGCACAATAAGCCAATGATTCAGAGAACTGTCCAGTATGACTCCAAGATCTCCTCCCGGAGTTCAGTTTCCAGTTCTGAGTTCAGCATTGTGTAGGCAGGGTTTCGATTGTTTGTCCCTAGGTGTAGCACCCCACTTCCTTCTGTATAAAACTCATATGGAATCTTCTTTTCCCCCTGGTTATGTGAGGCCCTTGTGGAGTCCCTCACAATTATCTGAAAGATGTACGTATCACCTGGAAACTTAGAAATTTCTCTGCATCAAGGCACTGATGAATATGATGAACAAAAAGCGAGCCCCATACCAGTCCCAAGGACACCTAACCACTGACTCATCTCAAAAAATGACCATTAAGATTTTGTTCCCTGTTATTTAAGCTACTTTCAAACCATAAAAGCTTTCTACCAATCCTACAGCAAGCTATTTTCTTTAATAATTTTGTGTGTGTGTGTAAATTTGTCATAGGCTTTTTGAAAATCCAAATGGTTTATGTCTGCTGTGCTTTCCTAGAGCTTGGGAAAGTTAGTGACGCATAGTGTGAGCAAGGATCTTACCACTTACTTTAGTGCAGCAGAAACAGATCAACTCATGTAAGAAACACTTATCTCATCTTTAGACCATGAGTCATGCTATTTAATGGATTGCTTATATTTAAAGTGTATTGAAAAATAACCTTTGAAAGAAAAGAAATACAAAACGGGAGGTTTAAGTGATAGATTCTTCCTCAATGAGAAAAAAAAATGGAGTGCCTGCAAATTGTTCATGTTTGCCTTTTCTTTTTGTTAAATTACAGATGGCGTTCATACTTTATTATATGGCGATCGTTGGCCATGCTTTGTCTGTAACATCCCTGTTGATTTCCTTGGCAATTTTCTTCTATTTCAAGTAAGTGTTTCTTACAGACACTCTCCCTTCTTTCCCTGAGGGATCTTATGTGGTAACCAAAGAAAAGCTTGGAAGGGGACATGGCAGTGAGAAACAGCTCTTCTGAGTGCTTTTTTATATATTCCTAGTTAAAAAGTCTCAGCACAGGGTCTTCTCACCAATGGGACATCTCCCAGTGATGTGGAGCTAAGATCATGCTATTAGATTTATCAAGACTTGAGTAGGTGCTTACAGGAGTCAGCACTAAGCGTGAATCTGACACTAGTGTGTAGCCTGACATCATCATTAAAAGGAAAAACAATGATGGACTGTATCAGAACTTTAAAGGAGACTAAACTGGTATTCACTGAAAACACTGCAGCTACTGCATGGCAGCTTAACTAGAGCATTTAAATCTTGTCCTTCCGTGAATGTGTCCGCACACTATTTATTATAATATGTCTGCAGTGAAGGAGCTGAGGGAGCTCAGATTTGCTGTCACACATGTAGTCACAGCTTCAGTCGCAGTCAGTAGTGAAAGGCTGCCTGGGAACAGCCTTTGGTTTTCAGCTCAGGGAAATGGTAAGCACTAGAAGACATCAAAGACACTGGGCAAAATATTCAAGAATAAACAGTAGACAAGCTCCTGAGCTGTTGTACATCCAGGACTATGATGGCTTGCATAAGCTATATTCTTCTAGCTCTTAAGCAATCTTTTTAAGGTATTTCACTTTTACAACATTACTTTAAATTTCAAACTTCCTATACTGATAGCACACTTGGAATTCAGGATTGTGAAGTCCATTCAATGATACTTTGGTGAAACAGAATGGTGCATCCAGTATATTGACCCAAATGTGATGATATCTTACTGATTTCAGCAAAGGTGCATCAGTTGCTTGTAATCAGATAGCCAGACCATCAGTAGAGTGTATCTGAAGATAACTGCAAGGTAATCTAAATAGCCAGGTAAAGTTTTCCAACTTTATCTGCATAAAGGTTTCAAAGGATACAAGTGAGTATTCCCCACACTGCACACTGGGAATCAAAGTAAGAGTAATATAAGAAACAATTACAAATGCTTCTGAATAAATAACGCACACAATTACAACCAGATGGACTTTTATTGCCAAAAAACATACCTCATTCAAGAATACAGAAAATCCCCAAATGCTTCAAAGAATGTAGTATTCTTTGAGCAATCAAGAATACAAAGAAAATGGGACACAAAAAAACCCCCTTTTTTTTCTTCACAAACTTCTTTACCAATTTTAAGAAAGAATAGTTGCACAATAATGGCAACCTGTATTAATAAAATTCCATCACTGTTGTCATTCTAAGAGTATACTGTTTCAAGATTCTAATTTAGCCTTCAAGAAATTATTTTAAGCTAAAATTGTGCTAGAACACAAATAGGCCTGTGTGAGAGTATAAGTAAGCTTCTTTCTACATGAATGTCAACAGATTCGAACCCTTGACAAGCATCCAAAATACATTTTTCTTGTTTCTGTATCACTACCCTCATAGAAAGATATTCTCTTGTTTATTCATCAATTTATTTCAGCAGTTCAAAGACATATTTTCAATTCAGAAGTGTAAACTACTTCTAGGGATTAATTATCTTTCCAATAGACGATAAAGAGCATGACTTTTGTATACGTGTCAGAATTTATCATTTGTTTTTATTTAGTTGATGTTTTTAGAAAAATGAAAGCCAAAAATAAGCCCAACTCAAATTTAACAAATACATTAAGTGCATTTTTTCAGATCTTGGTGACCAAAATAGTAACTGTGAATTATGAGCAGGTTCTAAATTAATACCTTCCCACTCATGCCAAATCATGAATTTATATATGCCTTATTTTCAGAACAACCCAGATTCATTCTCTGTACAGCCTTTATTTTCCAAAGCAGTTTTTCACACTGAAATTTACAAGTCTAAAAAAGGAAAAATTGTTCATATTTTCTATTCCTTTATCTTGCAGATTTAAATTAAAAATTACGGGTATTTCTGTAAACATTCAACTATTCCTTTTTGTCACCTGTAAGGCCAAGGAATCATAATGAAGTACACCCAGTGCATTTTCTGTCATGACTATTTAGTTTTAAACATTTGCTACAACTCTTTTAGTACAGATTTTTTATGTGTCTAAACTAACTGGCATTTTTTAAGTGTCTTGAAACGGCTAGATTTAATGTTTTGCAGCGTAAGTGAAAAACTTCAATACGATGCAACAAACTTTACGTGCTGGATTGTGAGATATCATCAGCTTCATTATCTGAATTTCTGACATGTGGCTTTTTGGACAGTACATAGCAAACAAAAAATTCCAGCTTACACATGCATAGTAATTGCATAAATTTGGAGGTAAAAAGAACCTCTCGCTGAACCCTCACCTCTAGTGCACAAGGGGTGGTTGCCTTGCTCTACATGACTGTAGGGGAAGGTGCATCACAAAACCCCCAATACCTTATGCCAGTACTTAAATCAGTTCTAGCCTTAGAGGTCCCATATTATTTAATATAAATCTTGCACAAAGCACCTTAGCCTATTTCTGTTCCCAATTTTGATCTGTGCGTACTACGTATCTATGAACACGTTCAAGTTGTGTGACTTCCAATAGTAATTTTCTTAGTAACATTAAGTGAAGCTTCTCCCTGCTTATTTCATCTAGTGCTGATCCCTGGAAAGGCACACCATGGATGAGGGTGTCCATATAGGCTGGAAAAGGGTATGCTTAGTAAATTGAGAGGCCAGAAGAAGCTGGTATAAATCTTAGGGCTATTCAGTAAGATGTCTGTGCCTCAGCTGTCAGACAGGAAGGGTAGTAAAAAAACCAAGGCCCCAACATTACCACCACCAAGAGTGAGTCTAGGAAACAAAGGAAAATGAAATGGTTGGACTTTGCATAGACTATAAGAATCTGTAAGATTACAAGCTCAAAATAGGTGTATCCAAAATACAGGCTGTGAATGCTGCTAATTTCCAGAGCGTCAGTTTGACGAGTGACTGTGATAACATGCAGTAATCAGACAGAGAGATAGCTAGAAACTCTGCCCAATAAACTGATGAATTACCTTCCCATCTATGTAAAGGTAAAGGGCACAAAACCAGAGTCACAGTAATTCTTTGAGGCAACTAGGAAGAGCACAATTTAATTTGATTTGGAGTCCTATACTGAGGCTTCAGAGTTCTTTGGGACAGTAAAGATGGGTTCTGGTTAAACTGGCTACCCTAAATGGACCAAGAAGGTGATTCCTTGCAGCAAGCAAGGCAAGATCAGGCTGTCTGACTCACTCTTAGCTCTGAGTCACAGACAACACACAATCCTGACCGGTCCCAGACCATGGTGAAAGACTCATCTTTGCAGCAGCCTTCCAGATAGTAACACACCTCCTCCTCTCTTTCCTCCTTCACTTCTCCTTCCCCTTCCATGACTCATCCATGACATAAAGGTTACAGGAAGAAGTAGAGAAAGGGATTAAAACAAAGTGCTGCAAAATGGGAGGACAAAGAGGAAACCGAGCTTTGATCATGAGAAAGTGAGAATAAAGCTGTATGGGAGCAGGGTTCATGTTACCTTCAGTTGTTTTCTATCAACTGGCTATGACAGCTATTGATTATTTGACCTTCAATAGAAGGCAAGCCGTCAATCAGACAGTCAGTCAGGTGGCAAGAGATGGTTTCGGGGCTGTATAATAGCCTTTGACTGTAGAGGCAGCAACAAACAGCTTGCAGAGGTTACTGTTTCCCACATATAAGTCTTTCCTGGCAGAGATTTATTTTTCCTTCAGCTTTGGGTATCAAGATTCATAATGATCTGGCATCACAGATGTTGCAGTACTTCAGAAAGGAATACCGAATCAGTAGTGATGAGCATCACTAAGCAATACCAGCTCATAACAGGAGACAGAGTATTCATAAAATAGAGTGTCTGTCATGGTTTAACCCCAGCTGGCAACTAAACGGGGGAGAGAATCATAAGGGTGAAAGTGATAAAACTCATAGGTTGAGATAAAGACAGTTTAACAGGTAAAGCAGAAGCCATACAAGCGAGCAAAGCAAAACAAGGAATTAATTCACTAGTTCCCATCGGCAGGCAGGTGTTCAGCCATCTCCAGGAAAGCAGGGCTCCATCACGCATAACGGTTACTTGGGAAGACAAAATACCATCCCTCTGAACATCCTCCCTTCCTTCTTCTTCTCCCAGCTTTATATTGCTGAACATGATGTCATATGGTATGGAATATCCCTTTGGTTAGTTGAGGTCAGCTGTTCCGGCTGTGTCGCCTCCCCACTTTTAATGCACTCCCAGCCTGCTCCCTGGCAGGGCAGCGTGAGGACTAGAAAAGGCCTTTACTCTGTGTAAGCACTGCTTAGCAATAGCTAAAACATCATGTATTGTCAACCCTGTTTTCAGCACAAATCCAAAACATAAACTCATACTAGCTACTGTGAAGAAAATTAACTCTATCCCAGCCAAAACCAGCGCAGTGTCTAACAGTTACATGCATCATCATACTATTGCAACATTTTTATAATTGCAAACTGAGACCCCCTTTGTTTTCCACAATAAAACACAAAAGAAGAAGGGGACTCCTGGCTCCAAATCACTTCCAATTGAATTATTAAAACAAAGACATTTGTATAAAGGCAGATGGAGAGCACAATAGGTCTAGATTTGCCGGAATAATAGATGGTATGTTGTCAATGCACCTGCAGGCTTGTTGTTGCCAAGGCTTTTAAAGGGAGTTGAAGAAGGAGAATGAGTGGAAGAGTAGGTTAGGGAGAGCATGGTAGAAAGCATGAAATTAATTTGAAAACTAAACAAGTGGGTAGGGGATAGAAAATAACTCGCTTGGGGTGAAAATTAGTATTCTCAATATTCATGAATGAGAAGAAATTACAGATTCACAGCACAGATCTATGAAGAAAATAATGCTAAAAGCGCCTTGGAAGGCAAAATATCCTAGATGCAATAGGAAGTGGAGATAGGAACTCAAAAATAAGGGTGATTCTGTGAGTAGATAGGAGGACCTATCTCTGTCAAAGCAAATGTAGGAGACATAGGATATGTATGAAACACAGGGGAACCACAAGAAGCATGAGAGACTCTGAAACTCTGAGACAAAATTAACAGAGGCATAATGATGCAAAACCTCACAAGTTTTAGACGTGGATAACTGGCTTAGTGATGCCTTCTTGCATACTGATTAATGAAGCAGAGAGGGGAGCATACAGAAATATGGGTGGAGAGTGACAAGGAGCCCTCAAAAACACCACAAAGGAGTGATCAAGAAATCAGGAAGAGGGCCAGAAAGAGACCTAAGAGAGGTCAGAGAAGGAGATTACAGATGATTGTCAAAACCAGCAGAGAGGATGAATCAAGTGAAGATTTTAGTTTTGCTAGAATGTTCTCCTCTTGTTGTGGACCGACTCAGGCAAGTGCTGATGCCATTTTGACAGCAAACACTGAAGGTCAAATTAAAAAGTGAAGGTATGGAAACATATGCTTAATGATCCAGACGGGTCTTTAATATGAAAGCTGGAGTCAAAGAAAACAGGTGGGGAGTACTGAGGAAAGTAGGAGAGCAATGCAGCCATAAAACTAAGAGAGGAAGGCAGGCAGGGAAAGGAATCTTGGATAGCAGATGAAGGCAACATGCAGCAAAGGACAGTCCAATTTAACAGAGGAGTGAGACTGGCAAAAGGCAAGCGCAGGAGCGAAGAGAATCTGGAATGGGAGTGGAAGCACATGTACCTGGAAGAGATTATCAGAAAAGACTGTCTCTGTGTACCTGTAACCATGTAGAGGCAACTGGAGAAACAAGGGTCTACATCTTTGGGGCCAGGAGCTAAAGATACTGATCTAAGTAATAGGGAAATCTTTATTTCTTGGAAACAGGACTGGCATCACACCAATCGTGTTCCCAGGACTGCAAGAGACAGACAGAGGGAGATGGGCACATGATAGTGTCCCAGGAAAAGTGGGGTCAGTAGCACAGGCAAAGTATAGTGATGGAGAATAGGGAGAAAGGAAGAATCAGGACTGGATAAATACCACCAGAGCTTAGGAGCAGAAAAGGAACTCTAGACTGGATTTGTGGTGGGAGCAAATACACATGGAGTAAGCACAAGAACACAGTGCAGGAAAAATAGCTCCAAAGAATGGTCTCTTTTGTCCAAGTGAAAGTGCGCCTATCCCAGTATGTGGTGCCCAGTGGTTGCCAATAGCATCATGCTAAAGAAAGAATATAAAATCAGGACAAGTGTAAAGAAATACTCTCATTCCTAGCCTCCAGGACCTGCATCTCATGGACATCCTGAATCACAGAAGGTGTCCTGGTAAATAAGGAGGTCAATAAAGATGGTGAGGATTTCAGGATGATGATGACCATAACCTGACAGACAACCTCAAGCTAAAGGAAGAATTCCATCCAATGACTCAGAAAATAGGTGTAAAGAGAAAATAGGTGTAAGGAGAACTAAGAATAACTGGCAGGTGTCCAAGGAGCTAAAAAAGGAAAATCAATAAATAAACAAACAAGCAAAATAAGCAGAAAAATAGTTCAGTTGGTTAGATTAACTCTGTTTTTAAAGTAAGTGCATTCTGCATTAACCTCCACATGCAGAGCATCAGAAAGTCAGAGCCTGTGCTCCATTCCAGACTGCAAAAGACTCCTAGTGCCGAGGAGGAGGCTTACCTCAGTGTGATAGTTGCTTCTAGCTGTTTTTCTCCTACCGGTTTTGCCTGCTTGCTCTCAGTGATCACTGAATACAGACATCACAGCATTATCTAACAACTCCATAATTGCCTTTCCGCAATCACCTTCTGCCAGACCCAGGCTGTGATCTGGGGCATGCAGGGTTATTGTTTTCTACATCAGGAGCAGCCAAGAAGGTGACATGAGGATCTGGGCATGAATTAGAAAGACGGTTCAGGTCTGAAACTGCAGTCATGATTTGGTTGCAATAGAATTCTGCAAACTTCTCTTGTGAAATTCTGTCTACCCACAACAGCAGAAATCCTACCCTCCTCAAAATCAGTCATTCAGAAAAGACTGCTGCTCCTTCTGAGCAGGAAAACAACTTCTTCTAGTTTGGGATCTCAGCTGCAGTGAGAAACTTGCAGGATACCAACCCAAATCCCCCTGTAATTTAAGGGGATTCCTGCCCAAAGTTCCCATCCTGTCTCACCACTAATTCCTAAAGTAGCAAATAATCTTCATCTGAATATTTGAGAAATTGAGACTCCAGGGAACAGTTACTTATAAGGCAATATTCTTGATGTTCGTTACTTGTATCATGCGCATCTAATAATTCTCAGTTCTGCTTCACCACTTAATATCTCAATTACCATGAAATAAAGAAAGGCAACAAGGGCTGAGAATGTAGCTGGATGGCTCTTTACAACACGGTTTAAAAAGCATGTGGTGGTAAACAGGTGTAAAAACAAACCTCCAAATTTGTCAGAGGTTATGGCTGCAATGCAAAACATGTATTTTCCAATTACGCCTTGCCAAAAAGCATTCTTGAGAGACTGTTGCCAGAAAGAGCTTGTTAAAGTGACATCAGAAGAAAAACACTAATTTACGACCTGTGCTACATATTTTTCAGGAGCCTCAGCTGTCAAAGGATAACACTGCATAAGAATTTGTTTTTTTCTTACGTGCTGAACTCCATGTTTACAATTGCCCACCTCATTGCTGTTGTGCCTAACCCGGGCCTTGTAAAAAGGGATCCTGTAAGTACTGCATGACTCCTCTCCATCTTAACACCCCAGTAAAATTACTATGGCCATGCTGAAACCAGGCATTCCCATTTGCAAGTTAATGACAACCATCTGGGAAACCACGCATGGAGGGTGCAGATTCTGAGAATTTCACTCAAGCTTGCTGAGGCCTTTCACTGAGCAATAAAAATCTTTGAATCTGGTACAAGAGGGAGAAGCCTTAGCCTTCCTCCAGCCAGCGTGTCTGGACAAACGTGTGTCAGATCCCCACCGCTCTCAGCACTAACTGTGCAACGGTTCTCAGCAAAGACCCCAAAGGGACAGATGCCCTTGTTGGCCGTCTGTCCTTTCCCACAGGCACACACTGGGGAGGGGCAGGGAGGGAGAGGGATACAGCTTTTTTTCAAAATCCCCCCAAAAGGGGCATTTTGCTGCATTATTTTTTTTTCTTGGGAGGTGGTAAATCAAAGCAATAGCTTGCTTCACTGCTCCTAGGTAGTGATAGAAATTATGCCAGCCCCTCAGCTGGTAAATATGTATGGCAGATCTCCGTCACCCAGCTCTGACCTTGCTCCCCAACATAGCAATCACACTGTGCTCGCCATTGTTACAGCAGCCCTGGCTGGTGTGAAATTGATGCAAGCCTGGGAATTTCTCAAGTTATGTCACTACACGAATCAGCTTGTCTTCTAATACGGTCGTTCAGTTACGATTCAACCATTTATCCGCTTATAATTTGTGAAAGCAATTAAACATTAGCACCTGATATTATCCGATCACGTCGGTGTCTCAAATATGTGCTTGTTCAGTAAGCTAATTAAAGCAGGAAATACACAGACTAAAGAAAACATCACTAGTCCCAGGGACCATCTGGAGATTGAAAAATAGAAGAACAGAAGAATAATTAAAAAGTCACACATTTTGTTTTTCCTTACTGCATGGCATCATACGTATGTAGCCTCTGCAAGATAGGCAATGAAAATACACTTGATATTTGAAGCTAAAAAGCTGGCAGATTATATCAGGCACCTAAATTGAACCAAGATCTTTACCTCAGGGTTAAGAATGATACTTTCTGACAGCAGAAGTAAATTATCTGAAGTGAAGAGCTTTAAACTAAAAGTTGAGGCTGCAGAGAGGACTCTCATGCTCTAAGATTTCGTTAAAAAACTGTATTTAGTGCCTTTGGGCTGGATCTTCATTTGAAGTGAAATCTTGACCCCAGTGAAGTCAATGACAAAGCTCTCAGAGGCTTCAGTAGAGCCATGCAGCTACAGGACAGGTCCTGGAACCTTGAGCATCACCCAATGAAACCCCCAACCTCTGTTGCTATGCAACGGACAGTATAGAAATGACATAAGTGGTTACCTTTGGAGGCTGTGGAGCTCCAGAGCAGTGAGGAGGTTCATGCATGCACCCAGCTTTCAGGTCTCCACATGAAATATGAAGAGGACCCTTAGTGCTGAATACAATCACAGAAATCGCCCAAGTGGTGTCCTTCCACTGATGTTACGGAATATAGCTGGGTTAGCAAAACTAACCTCAGCTAATTAGCTAAGCACATGCTTTGATGAACAAAGCCCTTGTTTTGAACTTCCTTCTTCCAGACCAAATTTGCATGTCTTTGACTCAGCAGTGAACTGCAGCCTAGAGGCGAGGTACAAAACTTGGGTCCAGACGACGCGGAGTCTCCCATTTTTGTTCTGCAGTCAAGTATGGCATGAGGGTACGCTCACTGCTGGATCTTGCCTAAAATTATATATTTCCCTTCCTTAAAAAAACATCAGAAAAAAAGGAGATGAGGTGACCTGTTAATATATTTGAAGTCTCCCAACATTACTAGAAAGTGTATTTTTCTTATTTTACTAACATAATAAACTTGTAAATACGTGATTGGGAAAAGAAAATTCAGAGCCGGGGCAAGTTTTTAACACACGGTGCAATTACATGTAGTCTCCATATGAGTATATGAAGACTTAAATGATTTATGTTAAAAACTTACTTATTCCACCAGATAGATTCCCATCATATTTTTATTTTAATGCTCATTAACAGACTAAATAAAGGCTTTATAGGTTGGTTTTTTGCTATCCCTACTGCACCCTCTGTTTTATTAAATTCATTTTAAGATGACTACCGACTTCCTGTAGTTTGCTGCATTTATCCACTTTCCACCTGTGCATCTTCTGGGCTTGACAGGCCCCTGTGTGTGTGGCTCCTACCTCCAATATTTGCAGGAATACTGAAACAGTTACAGATACCCCTTATGTAATGGCCATATACAGAGATGAAGTTGGTGGTATTTATTCTGCAAAATAATAAATGCGTTTCCACACCAATAGCTCCAGCTTTTTTTTTTCCTGCCTAAAGTTTCACAACAGATTTTAAATATGCAATGCCATGGGAAAGTACTTACAGTGAATACATATTTATGAGGATATCAACAAATCCATATAATTTTGAAAGAAGAAACAAGGTTCTGTTAAATAACAAAGAGAAAATCAGGATGAGCAAGAGAGGAAATTCATCCCTAAGAGCAAGACACCCACATTCTCCCTGTGATCCAGATGCAAAAGATGTGAGACAATCCAAAGCATCATTTACATGAGAGGTCATAGTGCATCCTTATTCACATATAGTTTGCTGCACAGTTAAACCCTTTGATGGTCATTCTGCTTGTTTAAAATGGTAAGTCAAGCCACTTTTTTGATGTATCTTAATTTGCTGGTTTACATCATTTTTTCCTGCTTTCTTGTTATATAATTTTCTCTCTCTCTCTCTCTCTCTTTCTCTCGGATTTATCTGGATCTGAAATGTTGGAAGAGAAAGATGTGTGGCCAAATGGCCCAACAAGAAGCAACAAAGCAATGAAAAGTGTTCAGGAACAGTTGAACAAAAATTAACAGGACACTTACTTACATATACTGAAAAATGCTACATGAGCTAATTTTTTGATGCTGTATCTAAAGTAGCATCTGCATTAATTACACTGTTACAGGAACAGATTTTATAGGAAGGAGTATCTTCCATCATCTTCTTTAATGAGACTGACCCACAGAAGAAGGGTGATCTGTGAACAACGCATTATATTCTCCATTAAAAACCCTGGAAATACAAGTAAAACTTTTGCTGCCTAATCTATTAATATCGCCTTGCACATCAGCTCTCTATTTTTCTTTTTTTGGATTTCACAAGACTAGTAATTTTAATACTCAGTACTGATGGGGGTAAAGGAAGATACAGCTAATGACTGGAGGGATAGCTCTGTTAATGAGAAAATGAATAATTGAGCATCTCCATGGGCACCAGTATAAATATGTTCGTAGATGGGACTGCGTTTGGTCACAAATCAGTAATGGGTCAGTAATTAGAACCTCTTCCAGAAGAAGTTTAAGAGATCTTACTGTAGTTTTGTTGTTTTCCTGTTCTAGTGGAGATATCTGTTCTCTTCTTTCTCCAGGCTCTTCTGTAGCCTCTTCACCTTTCATGTTTCACCCTTGCTTCTGGCATTGTATGGTGTGAAAGTTCTGTTTTCAATTGCAGCTTTATAGAGTCCTCCACTGGTAGCTCCTAGGAAGCCTGCGTGGGCTCTCATGCTTGGCCATGGTGTACCAGACAGTAAGGACCCAGTATCCCTTCAGGCAGGCTCCAGTCTCACTATCAAGTCCCAGCTCTCTGCCACACACCTTATTTATGCTTTAATGTATAAATAATCTGTACTCCCTTTTACATAGGTATAGCAACAGAGCTGGTAAGGGAGAACCCAAATCAATCCATGTTTTATTACAAGCACCGTGATCTCATTTTCTCAGCAAGGACAGGTTGGGTATAGGCTGGGCTGAGACTGGCAGAGCCCTTTCCACTGTCCATATGTGTCCAACACTCAGCTCTTGTTGAGGCGGAAAATATCTTGGACATGGGATGTGACATGCTGAAGCCTGTTCTTGCTTCCTTGTGTAGATGTAGAGGTACTTTAAAGATCTTGAGCTAGTTTACCACTCTAACTGATGGTGCAGCATGCACTCTGTGTCTCTGACAGGAGCATGTAGTCCCTTCCCCTTCCCAAGCATTTCACTAACGTTGCTTTCACAGAAGGCATGAGGTGGGATGACAAAGGGCATGCGCTTTGTCTGTGCTGCCTGAAACGCATCTCCTGGCAGGAAGCAAGCCTTCAGGAGAAACCACTAAGCTGCTTCCCACTCAGCATTGTTAGTGAGACCAAGAGAAAGTGAGGAGATCACAAAAGCTGGTGTCCAATAGCATCACAGTCTTTAAAACAAGGCCATGGCAGTAGTAATATGGAGAACTCTAGTATCCTCATGGACACTAGAACACTATAAATAACTTCACCATTGACAAATTCAAGTGAAAACCATGACATCCCAAATGTATTAGGTTTTCCTCCCTATCACAGTAAAACAGTAGAAATGAAATGTTGGTCTGTATGGGAAGATGGGGAGTGTCTAAAGGGTAGTTACCGTGATTAATGGGGTTACGATACTGGTGACTTCCCCTGTTTTCAAAGGAATAGAGAGGGAATGAGAGCCAAGAAAACAAAGATTCACAGCATTTCAAGAACAGTGTTAATTCTAAGACTTTTTACCATATAAGTGTTACCTTTTCATCTCCAGTTGCTTTCAGTTCCTTCTGATGTAGCCTGGCAGAGCTTGGGGGGTTTAAAAACATATTTTTCTCAAATAAGAGGCTCATAGCTGATACTAGTAAAGACAAATGGCAAAAATGCTGCCCTGTGTGACTTATGTTTGCCTCAGTCCCAGCAGTACTCTCCATGGTGTAGCCCACCTTGGAAGCAGCGAAGGTGGAGCTCCACAACAGAAAAGGGTGCTTTGATCCTCTTAAGTTATTTCATGTGTTATGCTCAGAGTAGAGCTTCAGGAGGCTCCATTCTTATGAAAATGATTTGATTCTTTATTAACGTAACTATTTCCAGAGCTTTCCTGTCACTCTTAAAGCATCTCCAAAGTCTTTCATCTTAGTACATCTGTTCCTCCATCCTGCTTCCACTAGTTTACTTACAGGGGCATCTGCAACCAGTTTAGCCCCAAAGAGATGACTCAAACCTCTTCTAGAGTATCATCTGAATGGAAAAGGAATCAAGGACCAAAATTCTAACAGAGAATTACTGGCCAATGCCTAGAGCTCGTGTCTTCTGAGTCTTCTAGTGTATCTTCTACACTAGGAGAGGGTCAGTGTTCTTGTGAAAGCTGTAATTATCTTGCCTAGGAGCCCTTTGTCTAATGAAGTGTCCAACTGACTGTTTAAAACATTGCCCTTCTTCTGCCTCAGGTATAGGAATGAGGCTTGGTGAGACCTGACCTAGCGTGTATTTGTGAATTTACAAATTATGCAAATTTTGTGCTTTTGCAGATTATATCGTTGGCCTGGCGAAAGTGAAATGTATTACTTGCTTTTGTGTAAGTCAAAGAGGACCAAAGTCAGTCTCCAGTTACATCCATGTCAAGCTCTATTGAAGTCAAAGTTTTTCCATGAGTTTTGTGTCCCACTACACTATATTCAGTGATGAAATTCTGGCTTTTTTTGTTCAAAGTAAAACAGGGACCAAGAGTGCTTGTTGCGGGCAAGTGAATCAAACACTTTATCATTTAGAAGCAAAGGACTGACGCTGTGCTTTAGCCTTGTAGATGCCCCAGGAAAATTTTTGTCATCTACAAATAAATACCCAAATCCCATTTGTTTTCCTTTCCCTGAGCAGGCTGAAGAAGATAAGCTCACGTCTCCCATCCCTCCTGTTTCCCCTGTGGCAGATACCCATCTTGTTCTTAGATTTCACCAGTAAAGCAGAGAAGAGCAGGTATTTGAGTGGCACAAGTTCTTTCCTGATGTAGCAAATGCTGTATCAGGACAGGAGACTCAACCACTCTTTTGAATCAGGAACCAGTGTAGTCACCAACATCTTTCTAAAATCCATTTAACTTTTTTATTATTTTTTTTTCAACACAAATGGGATGCCAGTGGTTATTGGGAAATCAATAGAAAGAGAGGGAGAACAGGGAGATTTGGCTGAAATGCTCAGGTTTAGAGAGAAACTGTCCCAGCTAAGGATCATTTCTGAAATGGAATAGAAAGCAGCATATCACATTTCTGAGGTTTATAGTTGTGATGCTGAGTCTGAGAGGTGCAGGCAAGCACAGTGCCTAATGTGCGTGTGTCTGCAGGGAGGTCATCTCAGGAGGTGAGAGGGAAAGGAAATTCCTGCTCTATTTGCCTCCGCCCTCATCCACAAGACAGGACTGACATATGGAGAGGACAGTCCCTCCTGCTGCCATTGCATTTCTCTAGTATCAGCAGAATTGCACTTCTCAGGGTATAATTCTTTACTTCCCAACAGCATTTGCTGTCTAGACTCCCCCTCCCCAGTTCTGTCCAGCATTGCTAAGCTGCGGGGACAAGGAAAATGGAGCAATACTGTGCAGGATGCACAGGGACAGGCTCTCTTACTCTCCAGCTCTGGCACTGAGGCACAGCCAGCGTGAAATCACTGACAGTGTCCTGTCCCTGTGAGCAAAGGGCAGTATGACCTTCCTTGGATGCAGGGAATGACTGTCACTTTGGTTCAGCAACATGTGTTCACTTTCAAGAGGACAAGTTTGCTTTACACTGGTGAATTATTTGCAAATGAAGTTTCTGCCAGCAGTGAGCTCACGGGCAGTGCCAGGACTGTGCTGCACCAGTTATATCCTCACTGAAATCACTGGGTTGCACTGGCATAACACTGCAGTAATTCAGATGTAAATCAGAATCTCTCCTTCCATCCTAGGAAAGATCTTGCACCTCCCACGAGGTTCAATGATATTAATGCAGACTAAAGGATGCTGTGAATTCAGAACTAGCCAATATTCAAAGAATTCTCAGAAATTTTCTGGCTGGAATAGTATCTGCATTCATTTTAAGACAGATCTGTCAGGGTCTAAATGGCATGAAATAGAGCAGTAATTCCCATCATTTTTCCCAAGGTCTTTATGTGCTTGTTTATATTCTCAAAACTCTCAGAGTAATGGAGGAAGCAAAGCACCATGTAATCCTGGTGGTGTCAGATTCACTGATCTGATGTGGCATGCCATGCCCAGGATAGGAAGTATGGATGATTAAAGGGCATTCACAGCATTCATAAATAACACTTCTGTGAAGGGTGTTTGTGGTTTCCGTGGAACAACTGAATCTGGACTGCAAAGAAGTCGGTCAGTCACCATCTCTGAGAAAGATCTGAGCTTTCTCAGCAGTGTTATTATGGTTGCTTTCTCAATGGGAGTGCACCATCAAATTAACAGCTGCCATCAGGAGGGAAAAAAGGAGGTTTAAGAGCCTAAGAATAAGAGTTTATTTCTGCACAGATGAGGAAGACCTGCGCTCTCAGCCAGAGCAAGGATGGAGACAAATACCCAGCACACAGGCCAAACTGCAGGTTTAAATGTCTCTGTGGAAAGCCTGATTTAACCTGTCATTCTGCCTAATGATTATGAACGTGCACCGTCTCTGGACCCTGAATCTCTGCCATTGTAACAGTGAGAAATGAGCAATTCCAAATTTCAAAATCGGCAAACTCAGCATCCCTTGTCTTGCTGTCGTTGACTGCAAGTCTCCTGTCTGGCTGCAGCAGCCGTTTACAACCACTGGGGTTTTTATATGAGGTTGTTGTAGAAAAGCATATGCTGGGTGTATGTGCAAAATGAGTGAATCCACTCCATTTTCACTAAAAGTCATGACATGGCTCCAGAACTGCTGCTCAAGAAAGTTGTACTTATTTTACCCTCAGAACTGAGCTGTAGCGCTCCCTGAAAGGCTGTTAGTCTTTCCTGATGTGGAGATGTGTTTGACTGAGCTCTGACACTGATTCAATTCTCCATGCTTTACTGAGGCTCTTTATCATTTTTCCCTTTGGTTTTCCCCAAGAGATGAAGGAGGTTTAGTAATTACAAAGTAAAGATGACATAAAAATGTAGGGTAGGACCTGGGTGACCATAAATTTCTGTCAATTGCACCATCTCCAATGCATCTGAGAGACTGAAAGGAGAATGGATGATATATCATTAGTGCCTAAAAACGCAGGCATGGAGAAATGTCAAGCAGCATCTTCTTAAATGTCAGATCAACAAGTGCAAATGCTAACATTTGCCTTTTTGGTGGATTCTGTGCTATGCTGTATGGACATGGCATCCCCTAATGAACTCCTGCTCCTGTGCTTTCCACACAAGTCCTCACACATGAACAGCACACTTAAGCAGCTTAGGTTTTGATATTTCTCACAGAATATACAGCAATTGCATTTAGAAACTTTGCTGTTGTAGAAGCAGCTACCAGTTCAAGGTAATTAAAATTAAACTAGTTTAATTTGGAGTTTAAACACCAAGTTTTCCTGAGCATGTGTCTTTAAAAGGATCTGTGTGATGTGAGAAATTTGAGTGTGAATTGGCCAGAATGTAGGTTTATCAAAATCCCTCAGAAGATGGACATTTCCAAAAAGAATTCCCCTCAGAAGGACAGTACCTTAATGTTTCCAAAGTACAACCATTCTCCCTGATACCACGCTGCTGCAACTGTTTTCCTCACTGGGATTTGTCTGATTAAATGGCAGTGGTGCCAGTGTAGGAGTGCTGAGTCCAGGGGACCATTCCACTCGCTCTAATACAGGTGGCCAAAACAGGTCAGATGAATTAAATGCAGAGCGCTCATTCCTCTCCAGGGACTGCTTCAGTCTGTGCATCTATAACATGAAGTCAGACATCCAGGTTAGCTGAGGTGAATGCCATCTGTGCTATTTCATTGCCCTTTGTGGACTGCTGTGCAGACCTGTATTATTGCCCATTTTCAGTCATGACCCAGCCACTCTGCTCCTTTTGAAGGTATTTAAGACCAAAGAGAAGTAGCCTGAAACAGAAGAGAAATAAATGAAAGGGCATCCAAGTGTCTTTACAGATGACAGCCAAGCACGAGGGGTAAGGGTATGGGAGGAGAAACAGTAATAACTNACGTGTCCCTGCCTATGGCTGGGGGGTTGGAACTAGATGACCTTAAGGCCCCTTCCAACCCCAACCCTTCTATGATTCTATTATTCTATGACTTCGAGCAGAAGAAAAAAGGCAAGAGGCTTGGGCTAATTGTGTACATGGCCTTCAGCTTTAGTTGGCAGAATGAGCTATCAACCAATAATAGGTCAATTATTTGTATGATTAAGCACCTTTCCTTACCATTTCACCTCTGAATAGCTTATGGTTGCATACACCCAACTGACTGTTTTCTGAAGTTCCTGATGTCCCCACTCCACAGCATCCTTCAAAGGATTGGGGGCTCCCCCTGGCAATGAGTCACCCCAGGAAAGGCACTGGAGCAGAGTCTGACTGCATCTAGAGAGTTAAAACAACCGTAGGCATTTAAGGTCAGGTATGTCCTACATTTGGACACAAGTACTATAGATACATACAGCTGAAGTAGTCACTCCACACACCTTTTATAGCTCAAGACAGACAAAGGCACATTCAAGGCACGGTTCATATGACTTATTTTCAATACTTCATTTAGGATGCCATAATTTTTCTGTAATCTCCATAACCTGTATTGACTCGTTATCTTTTGACTACAGGAGAGGCAGCTTAGGTGTCTATATTTAGTCTTACAAATCCCAGTCGTACCTTTAGAAAATCCCTGGAGCATTTAATTGAATCATGGAGTGGCTATATCCAAGTCATCAAAGCTGTATGTGTACCTAGTCCCTAGGAGGCATCTTTGCAGGTCTAGATCTTACACCTCAAAAGCAAATGTAAGTACAGTCGGCTGTTAGATATACTCCATGTAGGCTTAAACTAGCCTGGCTCAGGGTGCAACAGCAACATGCCCAGAGCTCAAGTACGGCTGCAAAATCAGCCAAGGCATTTCATGAATATATGCTTGAGTAACCTCTGCCTTGTCCCATCTTCCTGTGCCCGGTGACTCTTTCTCAGGCATGATGGTGGAGGAGAGGTGCCTGGAATAACTGAAGCTCTTACCCTTTTTCATTGGGGGTTAGCTCCCACCACTGGGAGAAGATGGCAGGAGACCTTTTGTCTGTTCTCAATCCAAATAAACAGCAGGTCCAGTAGTTCCTGTACTGTGTTTTTAGGCTACCCTGTCTCCATCTGTTTTCTCCTCCTTGGTGTCCTTCTCTTGTTGTCTCCCTGACTCCTCTGTCAGTCAGTCTTGTACTTACAATGCCTTCCTGAAAAGCTGCCTCTCTTTGGCACGCCCAACTCAGAAAACAAGCTCATTTGTGGTGACAAGGCTGTGGTTTTCTCTGCCTTGCACCTTGTGTAATGCTTCACGAAGATGCCCCTGCTGGCAAGGAGCCAGCAGCTGCCACATGCTGGCAATGCTGGATGCTCCACGGGAACCCCACGGCATCTCAGCCCAGTGTGGTGCCCTGCAGAGCTCAAAGCTGCAGCCCCTGGAGAGCAATCGCTACAGCAGCCAGGGCTCAAGGATGTGCGGATGTAGCCATATTAATCCCTGTCCAGAATGCCTAATTCTGGTCTGGCTGCTTCGCTGTAGCATAGACATGGACACAGATGCTGTTAAAAATATCTCTCGTTGTTTAATTTCAGATTTTGCTTTCTTGTAACACAAAACCTAGGATCCCTCTGAGCAACTGTGTACATTTTGTCCTCTAAATGGTTTAAAAGTATATTAAAACATTAATCTTAGCTCGAGCCCCCGTGAGCCAGGTTTCTGACTGGAACACAACTTAATGGATGACTCATAGTAGATATATTGTATAATGGTACGACGTTCTGATAGCCAGTGATTTACAGCTACAATACTTAACACTGTCTTGCTTTGGAACGTCATTTTATTGCTTATTTGTGTAACATATGGATACTTGGAATTTAATAATATTTTCGTGGAATAGTGTTCTAATAGCCAGAACCCAAACAAACAAACGTGTAAGGCAAATCAGCAGTCAGACTTCAAGCTACTCCTTTTTTTTTTTAAGTTAAGAATGACTCAGAATGACTGAGAATACGTTGTATTGCTTTCAAACTGAATATGAATAAATCATGTCTGGCCTCTGTGGCAAGCAGTGCAAACTCTCCTCGAGGAGGGTCCTTCGCTGCCATGCACTGCGGAGGTTCACAGAGGTGAAGAGGAGCCAGACTAATAAGGTCAAATGTTTATTTCCATTTAAACAAAGAAGTGCACAGCTGTAGTGGTGGCTCATATAGCTGGCTTGATTTAAAATCGATAACCTTGATTAGGCTGTTCTTAACAATTTATTTGAAATGTCAGCTGGGGACATTTCAATGGATAGTGAGGATTTGAAAAGAGAGGTTTTGTTATGCACACCGCAGGGTTATCCCACCCTTGCTTTCCGCAGGGCAGGCTCTCCAGAGTTGGGAAGGACTGGTGTAAAACACAGACTTCCTAATTTGCCAGCCTGAGTCCCTTCACTCAGGAAAGCACCATGGGAACGAGGGCACACAGAAATCTGCACAACTTCCCTACATCAAATCTGAGTCAGTCTTTTTTCTCTGACTTAATTGACAGGAAGACCTGCTAAAAAAAGAAAAGAAAAAAAAAGTATTTTATTTCACATTACATTTTGTTGTTATTGTTGAAGATAGTATCTTGGGGTTTTATGTAGTCTGAGTCTGATTTGTCCTAATGGGTAGTTATGGTAATAAGTGCTGCAACTTTCTGTCCATAAGTTATTAACTGATAACCAAGGAGAGACTTAACAGAGAAATGACAAAATGACAAGTCCATGTGATGAGGGGCTGCTGGATTAGCTGAGGAGAGTGGAATGCCAGTTACATTACAGCATAGTTGCAGGGTCCTGAGTAGGCAGATGGACCTTTGGGACTCCTTTGACAGGGCTGGAACATTAACAGTATTTACAATACACCAATATATCTTGCAGAACATCATAGACAGCAGTTCTACCTCCTTCTTGTAAAAGGAGAACAAATTATTTTATTTCTTCTCTGTGAAATGGTTCCAGCATCCTTTTGAAGTGCTTTCATTACATATTGTAGCTGAAGTGTTCACAAGAGTTACATGACTCTTAGCAAGATTTGCAATAGAGGAGGACATGACTGACTGTATTCCTACTGACTCCTTCTGCCCCTGAGCAGTTAGCCAGAATTTAAAGCCATTGCAGGTTGCTTTCATGAGGAAGGAAAATTAACAATAAATCTGAGATTTTTTTCTCAGATACTTTTCTGCAGATCTGTAAAGAACTTTCCTCAGCTTTTGTGTTCACCAGTGCAGTGAGAACAAGTAGCAGGAGGCAGCCTCCTTGCTCACAGATTGATTTTCCTGCTAGGCTGTATTCTGTCAAAAAAAAAGGGTTCATTCTTGGCCATCCTTCCACAGCCACAAAGGAGCTACTTTCTTAGATGGTTACCTGGCTCTGGAGGCTTTCCTGGTAATTGTATCACGCTTTCCCTGTGCAGCGCAATGCTGTCTGTCTCCAGGCTCTTGAAGAGAGGAGCATTTGCTTGTTCCTTTGTTTAGGAGACAGGCACACCAGCCTGAGCAGCAGAGTTAGGGGCTGCGTTAGAAAGGACCAGCTATTTCCTCTCAGCCTGCCCTGCTCATGAGTGACAACCAACTGGCTCCAGTCACCTGCATACCCATGGACTGAGAACTCATGACATTTTACTCTCCTTCATCTCCTTTGACTCCTGGATTTGACCGTGCTGCATATTGTACAATGCAGAACAGGGACAGAGCCTCTGCCTCAGAGAACTCACAACAGAACATACTTGATGTTATTAGAAGGCAAAACCGCTCCGCATATTTTTTATCTCAAAGTTAACAATCAGTCAGTTATCAAGCATGGAAGTGGTAGAGTGTTTGCTTATGTATAATCTTGCAGTTTTATTTTACTTGTTTCTATAAGAATGAACACTTCATAAAACTTAATAGTTCTGCAGTTTTCACAGCTAAGACTAATGTACGCAGAGATGTTCATTACATTTGTCATGTTTTATTTTACTGTGTATGAATCCAGTTCTCATCAGTAACAGTTCCTTCTCTGCTCTGACTTAAGAAAAATGCTCTTTTTATTGCTGGAAAACATTTCCACTGCATCGCTTAACCACAGGTGAAACATGCTGCCTATGTTACCTCATCCAAAGCAAAGACTGATTTTTGCTATGGTTTGATTAATATGAATTTAACATAATTCATCTCAATGCATTGTTGTGCTTAAACACTTTATGTGAACTTTCTCAGAGTCATTCTCAAATTAATGTCATATGGATTAAAGTACTAATCACACCCATCGTTCGTGGTTTGACAATGGTATTCTTACTTCTTTAATTTACTGCATAGAAAGTGATTAAATTCCTCAAAAGAGTCATGAGCTGTCTGCTTAGCCATTACTCTAAAAGATAGGTGTATGGTTTCATTTTTAAAGCCACAAGTGATAGTTCACATGGAGGGTACAGGAAAGAAAGAAATGTCAAGAAAATACGGTAAATGAAGTTTAGGTGTGTAATTCTCAAGCAGTGTGCTTTCTGTGTGTGTGTTTGTTTGAGCTACAGATAAAAGTTCCAGCAAAGGCTGACAGTTCGAACAGAAGGTGTGTTTGGTCGGTCTTTGCTCAGAGCGTCGCTGAACAGGGCAAACAGCTGGCAAAGAGAGGCAAGGGTACTCTGAAGTCGTCTCCCTTTCAGTTCGACGATAGGACATGGTGAAAGCATTACGTTAAAATGACAGATTTGAGGACATACCATGGATTTTGTTGCAGAACTCACCGGCCATGCTCTGCTCCCCTCCAGCTGCTGGGCTGCAGCGTAAGATCATTCCGAGAGCCCTGGTGGCTGGATGGAAAGCTGGGGAGACTTTGGCACTGGCAGGAGCAGGACCAGCCTTGTGCAACATACAGGCATTCCAAGTTTCTCCCACCAGAGTCATTGGGAAATGATGCCTCGAGCTCTCAGGTCAACCCCTTGACCCACAGCTCCTCCGAGGAGATGCCCACAGAGGAGCTTGGGGCTGGGCCAGCACAAACCTGGGATGCAGTGGATTTTGTCAAAACCTGTCTGGAAAATTGTCATGATGGCTTAGAAATTTTGATGCCTTTTTAGAGGCCAGGGTAGCTGGCTGAGGTCAGGGAGAGTGCAACCTGGATATGTGTGCAGCCTTTGGGAAGCCCCTGTCAGTCAAGGCAGCCTTTGCGGGGACGGGTGATCGGTAAGGGGAGAATGGAGAAAGGCCAGCTGCCAGCTGGGAGGCTGCATCGAGCACAGGCAAGGGAACAAGGCAAGAAACATATTGACTCAGACCTGTGAAAAACAGTCCAAGGATGATTTTAAGAACCTTAATGAACGTATTTGTCAACAGAGAAACTTCATCTGCCTTTTTCTTCGGTTTTTTTAATCTTTTCAAAAAACTATACAACCTTTTCTCAGCATACTTTGTAAGAACTGTTCAGACGCAGTGTGGAAAAAACATGTGACAGTCTGCTCTGCGCTGTGTGGTGAGCAGAAAAAATGAATCATCAAAACCAAAAATCAGTCCTTCAAGTTAATCCCATTGGAATCCTATATCCCAACCTGTCAATAATCCTATATTTTCGTGAGCACTGAGCTGCACTGTAAATATTGAAACAAAACTAAATGTACATGTTCGAGCAATTGCTTTGGGAGTGTTTTTCAACAACAGAAGATGGTGCACTGGATGGCTAACAAGCTTTTCTGCTCCAGAGGGGCAGTCTGAGTCCCTCAGATGGAGGCAGAACGTGCAGTCCTCTACCTCTTGAATCGCCAAAACATCTCTTTAAAGAGATAAGTAAATCCTAAAGATGCCTCCTACAGCCCAGGAAAACTTCTGCAGAAGTTAAGGGGAAGGAGTATTTTCCTATGGCCGCAGATAAGGAGCATCAATTTGCAGTCACTGCTGTGACCTTGGATTTCTGAGTAGCACATGGAGCTCCCTGAGGGACAGTGGGTCTCTGCCGGCACAGCAGTGCCCTCCCACTCCTCCTAACCCTCCTGGGTGCTGGTGGCACGGAAGGCCGTGTGGAGGACCTCACTGCCTTCTCCAAAGAAGTTGATAGACATGAGTTCCTCTCAGAAGAGGAGCAGCATTGTCCGGCACCAGCTGGCTCTCTGGTAGTGGACAGGACACACTTCACCATCTGCCCACCGCTTCCCAGCATTTCAAAGCCTTAGTCTCTTGCTCAAGGGCTGTCTGCAACCCCATCTGAACCACAGGCCGGAGCCACTTCCCAGCTTCACTGGCTCTGTTTAGCTTCATGTGTTGCTTTGATATTTGGAGAAAATAAAGTAAAGCTGGTTTTTTGCAGAGGCAAAGCCAATATCCCTGGTACCCTACCAGGAAAGTCTCCACTGTCAACAGCACTTGCCCTTCTTGAAGGAATGAGTTCAGAGCTGGGTGCAGTTTAAAGAGTGAGCGACTCCAGCTCAGACAGGAGAGCTGAACAAACCTTAGAAAAGTTTGATCAAAAGTAAAAGAAATAACCCAAACTGGAGCTCTAAGTTACTGTCTTCTTCACAGACTTTCGTGTACATCTAAATCAAGTTGCTTGCTTCAGTTCTAAATGCCATCAGATTTTTAAGGGGATTTTTTGTTACGAGATACTTTTTGGAGTGCTGTTATCATACATTTTTTTCTGTTTTGTGAGGGCTGTTTGTTCCATTCATCTAATTCATGGAAGTTTAAAATCCCTGTCACTGATTGGTGCTGAACGAACCCAGCAAGAGCCAGGGCTTTTTATCCTCCTTTGCTTTCTTATAGCCTAGCTGTAACATTTGTCTTTGCCTGTTTAAATGCAAAATGATGGTCAAGTGTGTGACATTATCTCATTTGCCTAACAGGTAAGCTGCAAAGTGCTGCAATTCTTTCACCAGTACATGTTGGGCTGCAACTACTTCTGGATGCTCTGTGAAGGCATTTATCTTCACACGTTGATTGTAGTGGCAGTCTTTGCTGAGGAGCAGCGTTTGCACTGGTATTACCTCTTGGGCTGGGGTACGTATGTTATAATTTGTAACAAAGATGGTCAGTTCTTTCAGATGTTTGAATTCTTCTAGCACTTATACACCTGAGTTGCTGTATTTATACCACTAGATCGGAGCTTAAGATTGAGTTCTTGGGTCCTAAATTTGAGTGCATTTGTTTTGAAGGGCCTAGAGACTTACAAAAATCATCAGGAGTCAGCATCCATTATTTGCTGCATCTTGGGATTTGCTGAAAGAATTGCTTAAGTTTTGTTAAGCAGAGCTTTTTGAGAGAAATAGATTTGTATACAAGCGTATCTCTCATTGGAACAAAAACTGTCTATTTTTGTCACTTCATAAGCAAAAATATTAATCTGTGGCAGTACCTATAAAAATATATTTATTTCAGAATGAAAAGGAAGAAAATCAGTATCTATGTCTCCCAAAATGAGAAAACAGCACGTAGAAAGAGGAACCAGAATTTCTCTGGAACTGAATCCAGTACCAGATATATTTTGGCAGGTGGTGTTTTAAAGGAGAAGATACTATTTCACCTATATAGGAGTAGATAATAGCTCAGGTCTCAGGGCTGAGACAAATACAAGCAATATGTTACAGTGGAGTGTGATCTCTTTCACATTTAAATTACTATTGCAAACCCAGTCCATATCAGTGTTGACTGAAAATCATTATCAAGAGCTTTTTCCCAGTTTGGGAACCATGAATCTCTGGCCTCATTCCATTTTCTGGCGATATTTTGAAACCATTGGTGCAGCTAAGCAGCAAATGATGGACCTCTATCTGCACTGAGGCGTGTTCACTTGCATTTGTCTCTTGCAGTCCCAGTCTGAAGCAGGTAGAATGACCTCTATATTTTCGGCCCTCTTTGGGGATGTCATACTTGTTCTATGTTATTTTATTTACAGCAGGAAAATAAAAAATAACCCTGCTGCTTAACCATAGAAAAATCAGCAGTGATTTAGATCTGAGAAAAATGACCCAGTTATGTATGTTCCGAAGAACCTTAAAACTTTTACTTCATGCCTAGTTAGGCATTCAATATAAGGTCCTATATAGGCAAAGCGGGAAGTTGTTCTTAACCTATTTGAATTTTCATTTAAGAGCTTGGATTTTCCTGCTATGGTATAAACTTAATTTCTTGTTATGATATCAGACTTAGTGTTAGTGCTCATTGGATACCTACACAAGATACGTAGAAAATTCACATGATTTCCTCCTTGAGGTGGATTGTAGTGCCAGGTAATAGTTTCCAGGCATGTAAGAACTCATCTTTTTTTTTTTTTTTTTTTTTTAATGAGAATGCCATCATGCACTCTTTTTTTCTTATGAAAATGGCATCTTTTCTGAGAAGACAGGGACCTGCTATGCTCTTGGAATTAAAAGTATGTGGAACATCATCAACTCTTAAATTAAGACAGCCTTCCTGAAGAACTCTAGGTTGAGTCAAGGTTTATGGACTGTCTGTCAGTCCAAGTAGCTGAGCCCTCTTGGAGCAAGCAATAGTGCTATCACAAAGTTTTCATAATTCAGAATATTTGAATATACAAAGTCTGATAGGGCCATTTTGAAATTGCAGCCCTGTGTGAGGAGTAATTTTAAACGTTTCTTTGCCATTTTCATGTCTTGCAGCATAAGCCTTTCTAAAAGAGTGTCATTCCATATCCAATTATGCAGGATGAAAATGTTCATAAACATATTTTTTTCAGGTGGCATTCGATTTAGGCAGTGCAATGTAATGAAACTGGGACAGCTAGACTGCAGTGAAAACTTATGAGCTAGCTGTAATACTGCTGAGAACAGCACTAGCATCATGGTGGGTAATTCAGTGAAGTTATCTAGCAAGATACTCATCAGTATCTGCAGCACTTCCCAAAAATAAATAGGGTGGTGGCTGTGGCAATAAGGTGATGATATCTTGAGAAGGAAAAGGTTAATAAAAATGGACACAATTCTTTGACTATGAATTCTGCAGCCTTTTTAATGGAACTAGGTGAATACTTCCACAAAAAAAGGCAATCAGCATCTTCTAACTAAGGTAGAAATCATTAATAGCAAAATGATCTAAGTAGGACTATATGGCCACGCCTTAACTTTGCATAAATCAGTGTAATTCCACTGATTTCAGCAGCAGTAGTCAACCAGTCTAAACATCCAGCTGTGTTAATCAGTGGAGAGAGATACATTTCTCTGAAGCACAATACAGAGCAACCAGAGCAGGTTGTGCTCTGAACTGTAATTCAAAAGATCAAGGTAAAAGTACCACACAAGATGAATATACTCATTATTCATTGTTATAACTAATCCCTATGCAAGAAGATCTAGACTATTTTATTTGGAAAAAATAAACTTTGCACTCTCAGCAAATTTACCAATGACACCAAGGTGTGAGGTGTGGTCAACATGCTGGAGGGAAGGCATGCCGTCCAGAGGGACCTGGACAGGATTGAGAGGTCAGCCCGTGTGAACCTCATGAAGTTCAACAAGGCCAAGTGCAAGGTCCTGGACGTGGGTCAGGGCAACCCCAAGCACAAATACAGGTTGGGTGGAGAATGGATTGAGAGCGGCTCTGAGGTGAAGGTCTTGGGGGTGTTGGTTGATAAGCCCAACAGGAGCCAGTGACATGCCCTTGCAGCCCAGAAAGCCAACTGCATCCTGGGCTGCATCAAAAGAAGCATGACCAGCAGGTCGAGGGAGTTGATTCTGCACCTCTACTCTGCTCTCGTGAGACCCCATCTGGAGTACTGCATCCAGCTCTGGGCACCCTAACATAAGAAGAACATGGATCAATGGAGCGGGTCCAGAGAAGGGCAGTTAAGATAATCAGAGGGCTAGAGAACCTCTGCTATGAAGACAGGCTGAGAGACTTGGGGTTGTTCAGCCTGGAGAAGAGAAGGCTCCAGGGAGGCCTTACAGTAGCCTTCCAGTATCTAAAGGGGACCTATAGGAAAGCTGGAGAGAGACTTTTTACAAGGCCATGTAGTGAAAGGACAAGGAGTAACAGTTTTAAACTGAGAGAGGGTAGGTTTAGATAGTTATAAGGGAGAAATTCTTCACTCTGGGTGTGCTGAGGCACTGGAACAGGTTGCTCAGAGAAGTTGTGGATGCCCTATCCCTGAAAGTGTTCAAGGCCAGGTTGGATGGGGCTTTGAGCAGCTTGATCTGGTGGTGCAAAGTGTCCCCTGCCCATGACAAGGGGGTTGGAACTATATGATCTTTAAGGTCCCTTCCAACCCAAACCATTTTATAATTCTATGATTCTATGATTTCAAGTCTGGTTCAGGTGACCCTTACTCTAAGAGCTACTGGCAATGTTGTTTTTCTTTTGTTACTGTTTCACTGGGTCAGGAAATCACCCTTGTGCAGGGCAAGAAAACAGCGTCAAATATGTGCATCTGTGCATATGTCTAACTGCTTCAGGCAGCTCCATCCACGTAAAAGTGAAAAAGGTATTATTTATTTGGACACTGCTGAAACAAATTGCCTTCCAAATTCAACTGGAAATACAATTAAGTATCATTGCCAGTTTGTGCCATAAGGGACCTGGCACGACCTAACGGGATATGTTATACCTTTTCCTGCGATGTCTGGGATGAGATCTTTTCTATGTTACTCACTGCTTACCACATGTAGGTGGGATCCCTAGAGTGATAGACGTTGTGCCACCAAGACCCAACAGGCCGCCTTGGTGCTCTGCTTCCCATTACCTCTCTGTCTTTTGGCCCTTTACAAGAGAGGGCAACAACTAGCCCTAGAAGAGCCCATCCAGCCTGCAGCTGGTAATCTGAGAGGTAGACAGTCATGAGCTTCTTACCCTGTAACTGACTAATGAAAACTTTCCGTCGCGTTCTTAAGATTTGCTTGTGAGTTTGTTGAGCCAAATATTCTAGGCTAATGCGTTCAGCAGAAGAAAAAATGTCCCTTGGTATCATGTGGAGTGCTCTCCTCATGATATTCCGGGCCAGAGCTTTCAGATGAACACATTTTGCTATTACAGAAAGGCCCCTAAAATTTGCACTTCAATCCGTCTGTCAACAAAACTGATCTATCTGTCAACAAAACTGGCCCAGGCTTGCTCCATTTCCAAATCAAAAGGATTTTCTCAAGCTGACAATCCCATAAGATCACCCTGAGGTTGGAAACTCCTTTCTTTCTGTTCTGATCTTTTTGTTGTTCTACCATGTATCATCACTCAAAAAAAGGCATTCTGCAGCCAGAGGACAAGTAATAATTTTCTAATAATATATAAAGGAGAAGGCAATCCAGTTTGTTCACCCACACCTGCATTGTCCTCCCAAGGTAAATTACAGTATGAACTTTTTTTAGCAGTATAGTAAGTAGCTGTTGCTTAAAGACACCTATTTACATAGTTTTTTGGCCTTATTCTCACTCCAGCATTGTCTGGCCTGTGCTCTGAAGTAAGACTTCCCCAGAATTTGGCTCAGGATTCTCTGTTCTTGTAAAAGTGTTTCTGAAATTGCTAACACCCAAAGAAACAACATGACTAATCACAGTATCAGCGGGACGTTTTCCCACATTTTTATTCATAATTATAGAATATCAAAAACTGAGAAGAAGCCTCCACAGTTTGTAGGGAACAGGCAACAGTTACACCAAAGGTGCTCACAAAGCTCTGTGCCCAGGACAGACAAGGCAGTAGGTCATGTCCCCACTGGCCAGCTCTCTGTACGTGCAGGGCTGTACAAGCTGGGCTCAGTACTGTAGCTCCACTCCCTGCTGCGTTGTGTGGGCTTGGCTGCACAGAGGCTGGGAACCTGCAGAAGATATCCCAGATCTCCATCCCCCAAAACACTCCTGGCTCCAAAGGTTTTCTTTTGCCCTAGGCTCCAACAGAGCAACTCCTCACTCTGTTGTTTATTGCTCCATAATCTGGCACGCGAGTTAATGTGCCTCTCTTGCTCAATGGTGATTTGTGGTTTTAACAAGTGTCCCTGGCTTCCCAAGGGAATACTCCGCTGGGAACGGACTGATCCCTGCCTCCTTCCCACACTGCCTGCTCACACCCTTTCCTGCACAAACCGCAGCAGCTCAGGGGAGCCTGGCAGCAGCTTTGTCACACCCCAGGAGAGCATCGCCCATGGGCTTTGCTTCTCCTTTTGGCCTGCCTTGAACAGTATTCCCTTTCGCATCTCACCATCAGGGCTAGGGTCCTGAGTGCGATGGGATTGCAGTTCTTTCCTGAAAGCTCTGATTTCACCGACATGCGTTTTGTGGACGAGAGACTTAGTGTGTGTGACACATGAAATTCAAGCTAAAAACATTACCAAGACTGATCTATAACTTTAATCATTTCAGGGTTCCCTTTAGTGCCAGCATCTATTCATGCTGTTGCAAGAGCCAAATACTTCAATGACAAGTGAGTAGTATGTCTGGTTTTGAAGGAACTTAGCATTATTTAACTGTGTAACACATTTTATTTGAGTTAATAATAAATTTTACTGGTGTATTTCCCCTCCAGCTGCTGGATGAGTGTTGACACGCACTTGCTTTATATTGTTCATGGACCTGTAATGGCAGCTTTATTGGTAAGAATATTATTTGCTTTCAACATTATTTTAGAAATGCTGCTAACCTGTATAGAATAGAAGTTTCTCTACTTCAAGTATTTTGGTCAAAACTCAGAAGTAGCTAGGGGTTTTCTCTACTCAGTGTTACCAGGACAGGTTCTCAATGCTTTTCCAAAACTGAGTCCTGTAAAGGAACCTCCTTGTAAAGAATCAGATTTTGAGGCAGAATCACTAACTAACTAACAGGATCACTAACTGCTTCTGAAAATCAGGGTGGTTACTCTCTCTCAGCATAGCTTATTTGTGACCAATGTACTGGATTCATGTGACATTGATGAGGCATTTATCTATGCCTTATCTGGGGTGAGCTGAGCGCAGGCTGGTCATTCAGCACAGGTTTTACTGGTCACTGAACTGGTATGTTCCAAAGGTAGGGAACTGAACTAGCCCAGGGTAGGGACTGGACTGGGCTGTCTGACTAGGACAGGATTCAAGGTGCAGCTGGGCAATGTGTATGCAAACAGCACGTTATATGCCAGTGCTGCCATTTGGCATGGTAACCTGAAAGGTGCAGAAAGGGTTTCATTCAATCCAAGCCCCAAGCTCACCTCCATGTGTCACCCAAGATGCACTTTCAGCTTTTGAGCTGCTGCTTGCTTGCTTGCAAACATCTGTGTGGACATACCTGCAGTAATTACTTCAGAGATCAAACAGTAGGGAGGTGAATGCTGGGATCACCTTTGAATAAAGAAAACACCCTTCATCTAATAGCTGAAAAACCTGAAAATCTTTCTACCCTTTCTTGAGAAGCAGTCTTGCACATCAGCAATGTGAAGAAGCCCATTTCTCCCTTCCATATATATAGTGTGCTCTTCCCATAGAGTCACATCTATTGTGGGTTTATTGGTTCAATTTTGATTGCTTCTGCTGCTGTAATACCAACTAACTTCTAGAGAGGCCATTCAACCTTTACTTTTATCACCATGCTCACAGTCTGTACGTCTTGGCCACAAAGAAGAAAGGGGGACTGATTCTTATGGAAAAAGACCAATCTTTAACTGCTTTCAAAATAAGGCATTATAATTTCTAGATTGTGCTTATGCCATTTCCAGTCTTATTTTTCTTATGAAGATGTCAATGGCTACAGAATGTCCTGCATGAGTTGCTATGAAAATCTCATAGTGACAGACTGACTCAGAAAAGCTAAGGATTTTTAGCTTCGTAAAGTCCTTTTTCCACTTTTCACAGTTAGTTCCAGAAATTCTAAAAGTGAAGGTTAATCAGAGTCGGTGAAGCCAGAGGAGGATGGCAAATAAGGTTTAGATTTAATGTTGAATGGGGCCTCAGAAGTAATTTATTATTCCTTTGTTCCAGTAGGGCACAGATGTAAAACAGTTGAAAGGTCTCTCAGTAGTTAAGAAGTGATGAAATGCTTTATAAAGCTTACTGATTCATGTTTTATTGTTCTGAAAGATTCAACTGAAATTTCTCATTTATCTATGGAATTTGGGCTATTAAAATATCTATGTAATATTGTAATCATCAAACCCAATATCAACTTATGTTCTTATTTTTAAAAATCATCTGAAAAAAGGCTATTGAACTTCTGAAGCAGAGGCGTGGGATATTACCGTAACAGAGTGGAAAAGAGTGATCTGGGTACACTGGAGGGAGAGAAGGTCTGTGATACCTAGGATGTCTGGAGGGCACCCACGGGCTCATTATGAGCCTGGGTCTGCCCTCCCTCTTCCTCTGCAGGCTCCTACCTCATCCCACAGGGAGCTCTCTGTGAAGCTGGGGTCAAGAGTAGGTTTCCATACGCTGAGCATCCACAGCTGGAATCAGATTTCCAGAAACGGCTAAGAAGATGAGATACTGAGCTTCTCAGCACAGCTGACCATAAGGGACAGGGGCAAAACTTTCCAAAGGTTCCGGCGTTTCTGCCCTGAGCCAGCATGTATTAACTTTTACCTGTGGGTAGCGTACCACAGGGTCCATGCAGGCTCGTGGAGGCGAGGGGCAGCCCAGTCTTTTCTCAAGAAAAATCTTGCCCCTCTGCTCATACACAAGCTTGAAGTATTGAGCTGTGTAAGCTGGAGCACATCCTTCAGAGAAATTGTGTGCCCCTACACATCCCATACACCCAGGGACACGCTGGAGTTTGTCTCACCTGCCTGCAGACACCTTCAGGGCAGACAGAAGCAAGATACCTAGGTGAGCTTCAGACTCAGAAAAGAGACATGGTTACTCCTAGGGGACAATATATCCACCCTGTTTAAACTTTATACAAAAAAATGAGACCAATTGTTCCCTGGAAATCCCAAATTTTCCCACAACAGCGTCAAAACTGATCCCTGCCTGTCTGAAACATTCATTCAGGCTTCCTAAAGGAAGCATGTAAAGCAGCTTAACATCTCTTTTCTGAAGTCATTCAAAGTACTTTGCAAGTCCTGACTCCCAGGGAGCTGCCCGTTATGAGCTACGATAAAGCTAGAAAGTTACATTTTACTGCCATTTATGTGTTCTGTATTTTTCTTTTGAATATCTCTCTAATTTGAATGCATTCATCTATAATGGCTTTGCTTTCGCAGGTCAATTTTTTCTTTTTGCTGAACATTGTCCGAGTTTTGGTGACAAAGCTGAGAGATACCCACCGTGCTGAGTCCAACATGTACATGAAAGCTGTCAGAGCCACTTTAATCCTGGTGCCCTTACTAGGAATTCAGTTTGTTATTATTCCCTGGAGACCAGAAAACCGACTTGCTGGAGAAATATATGATTACATCATGCATATATTAATGCATTACCAGGTATGTTATATAGTAGCAACTTCAGCTTAGGTGAGGTGCTTGCTGTTAATTTAGCCAAAGATGCTGTTGCCAGTTGTTCCTCCCTGAAACTGAGCATGACCATGGTTTTGCAGTTCTTTTCCAACCGTTTTCACATTATTGGATTATCTGCCTCGGCATGAGTAACATCACTAGAACAACCACAAGATAGAGGAAACAACGAAAATTGTAGCAAAAATGATCCGAAGGCACTATTTCTAAACTAAGGAGAGAAAACTGAGATTACAGAGGGCTCTTATGTTCAAAGCATGATTTCTGTTGAAGTGCTCAAATTTACTGAAACTGGTGCTGTGAGGTTAATATTAGAATTATCTCTGTGTGCAAACTGTTGTACAGAGGGAATGCCAACATGCAGAAGAAAAGACTGAGACAATGAGGCTTCATTTAAGAGTTAAAATTCTATTATTAGGCAGTTTAAATTAAAATATAACACTGAAATTTTGATTTCATAAATGCTTTGAAATTACAGCATAATTCAGTAAATCTAGTTTGCTTTTTTAATAAACGAAAACAAATCTAAATGGTTTTAAATGCATGGTTATCTGGTTTAGTGACTGTAACATTTCCAGTCCTATATGGACGAGGAAAAGCAGATTTCTAATGCATTTGTGAGTATTGGTCAACATAGGTGAGTACAGTGACCCACTTCTTGTTTCCTTTAATACAGAAGCTAAATGCAGAAATTATTTTAATGTTGTAGTTAGAAGACAGCTTAAAAAAAAACAGTGGTGTTTTTTCCTTAAATGAAGTGATACATAATTCTACCAAAATCTATGCATCCTGTCATCTTAGATTATATTTTCTGCTTATCACCCTTATCCCTTCAGAAGTGTGGATGTGCATACTTCTGCGTGTGTAGAATAACTGAAGTTACAGGTCTATTTTTGCAGTGTATGCCATCTCATATTATGGTTCTGCTTAAAAGGAATGAGAGTCTGTTTCTTCTATTGTTTCCTGTATTGCCACTTCTTCGGTCTCAAAAGACTATAAAGGAATTATCTCCAAATAAATTTTCTGATGACAAGTTTCTTGCAGTTTTAGCTACTTATGATAAGACAGACTGTTACAATAATCATTTTACTCTTAAAACATCTTTTGAATCCTGTGATGTTGTCAGAGAATTGCAAAAAGAATGTTAATTATCTTAATTAGCAATCCTAATTATTATCATTATGCAACAGAAAGTCAAACCAAGGCTAAAATGGAATGAGAAACAAACGCAAAGTATTGTGAAACTCCTATATTGATGGATGGGATTAGGTGAGGGAGGGATCCAAGGAGGCAAAGATTCCTCTCTGATGGATTCCTTCTGCCCTTGTCCCAGTCATCGGGAATGGGTGTCTCTCCATGGCTTATTGACCCCGATCACCCTCTGACAATACATTTTGTCCAGGGGGATGGTGCTGGGGACACCAGCGTGAGCATATGGTAGGGGGTGACCATGCCCCACTGCTGCCATGCCCAGAGAGGCCACCGGGCATGCCAAGCGGTGACAGCCCACCCAGAGCTGTCCCCCAGGCAGGGCAGCAGTGCAGACCTCACAGAAGAGCTCTTGGCACCTCTACAATATAATCTCAGTGTGCTTCCCACCAGCATGTAAAATTTGGCCTTTTGGGAGAGTTATGCAGTTGTCCTGCTAACTGCAGCCAACAGTGACGCTCCCTTTTCTACTTAGGGTGGATTTTTAGCTGTATTCTAAAATAAACTTTCTAAATCCTTTCCCAAACATTTCTTGTATGCATATTTAAGATAGCCAGCTATATAATCACTCCTCTGGTGCTCATTTTCTTCTAGGACTGACTGTGTAATTAGCAGATACTGTATTAGCTCATGTAGTGGCTTTATTTCCCCACTAGCTAATACACTGTTATAAACCACAGCCTCGCCTGCCTCTACATAAACTAGCAGCAGTCTATTAGTCTTTGCATACGGTGGCATGTCAATCATATACAAACAGGCATCATGTCTGCATAATACATCCTGCATTTCTGCTTTGGTTAAACAATACATTTTTAATGCCTTTTCTAGAGCAGAAAGATGGTTTTTCAACAGCACATCACTGCTTTACCTGAGCACAATGGTCTGATATATTAGCGACATTGTCCGTGTACACAGAAATGGTGCAAACCAGCACTGCAGTTTATTGTAAAAATGATGATTGGAGATGATGAATGAGAAAGTGTATCTTTCATAGAATGGTTTTCCCAGTTGAAAAACAGCATGTCAAGATGTTACATGCTAGGTTTCCTCTACTGAAGTCACTTTGGAATCACAGAAGCCAGTCTGGTTTTGAATTTTCTGTTTCTTTTTGCAGTACTATCATCAGCGCTCACTGTTATAAGCAGAAGAGTTTTTTCAAATATGGTTATATGAGCAATTCATAAACTCTGTAGGTCTACCTCCCCTGTATCAAATTGTGTCTGTTTCAACACATAGACCCGATTCTTCTTAACAGATCTATAGTTACATGTGTAAAAAAAAAAAAAAAACAAACCAAAAAAAAAAACCTGGCTTTTGTGCTGCAAATGTGAATGCATGTACTTTTCCAGCCCAGCCAGCCAGCCTCCCATGGATCCTGTACAAGTAGAGATTAGTATCTCCCCTCACCATCACCCATATCAGCTCTTCAATCTCCAGGCTGTCCCGAAATGAAGGTTGCACCAGGAGAAAAAAAGATATTTCAGCCCTTAAGTGGAGTAATTTATGCAGAGTGGGATGCTGTAGGTGCATTGCTGAACCCGCAGTTAGCTTGTTAAACAGTGCTCCTAAAGCAGGCACCTCAAAGCAAACATTTGCACTCCTGAACAGGCAGTGAGTTACAGATTTTTCCGAGAGGACTTAACATTCAAAAGCCTGTTAGATGGTGCTGAAAGCACATGAAGATGCAGTCTTCCTCAGGGTGTAAAACACCGTGGTACAGGATGCTCTGCCTCCTTACACACACCTCTGTCATGAAAACACCTCTGTCACTTAAAATCCTGAAAAGTCTCATCATGCTGCAGGGAAGGTGGCATGGTACAGCTGGTCAAAGAGGGGGCCTCCTGCAGAGAAGTGAAGCAGCAGCAGCCCTGTTTCCTACCAAGAATGCACTCAGGTCTCCGTGCTGATGTGGCTTATGCCTCACACTCTGTCAGGGCCATCTGCACCTCCGCTGGCCCTAGGGCTGCCGCTTCCACTTGCTCCACCCCGGGAACCACTGGGCACCTTTGAGGGGTCCCAGGCTGCAGAGAAACCAGGGTGCTGAGCTCCTGTCGGATGGTCTACTACCAGCCAGCACATCCCATTATCCCAGCCTCTGATCTCTGATGTTGGTCCATCGTAGAGACCTCACAAGAAAAAGTGAAGAGCAGAAAAATGCAGTAGCCCCAGGATACATCAGTTAGTCCCACACATAGAACCCCCTCCTCCAGATGCTCTCAAACAAGCCCAGAGATCGACGCACTCCTGCTTGCAAGCTCCTTTCACCAGCTGTCCCCTCTCACCAAATTCTCCCTCCAGCATCTCCCTGGGTTTGTGGAGGCTATCATATTGCCTAACGTGGCACTATTGCTATGCCAGAGAAGATTTAGCTATGGAAGTCCGCTTGATGCAGTGGAGAAACAGCCCCCAAATCAACAGCAATACATAAGCACTTAAAGTTACTCTCCTTCTCAATGCCTTGCTGACCGTGGCCCTAAATATGCAAGTCTGCCTCTAACGACAAATTAAAATGCTAATCAGCATCTTATTTTTATTTTATTTTATTTTTTAAAACCCTAAGGGTTTTTATTGGCAAATAAAGGGGTTTTTTCTATTTAATGGGGAATAACCAAAGTTATCTTTCTCCTTAAGTAAGGTTACTTCTGTGTCACTCAGCATCTTCCAAGCAGCCCCCTCAGGACTGCAGCACCCGCCCTGCCAGGCAGGAACATCCAGCCCACAGGGGCCTCATTTGTGCCAAGGGTATTTTTTATCTTTTAGGCATGGGTTTGGGTCACATACAGATCCGCCCTGCCTCCAAGTTGTAAGTTTAGCTCTCTCTGCAGCTTCACACAGAACAAAATTAACCCATTTGAAAGTAGCCTCTTAAATCTAGTAAGATATTTCAACGCATTTTAGAAAGTGTTCATTCCATCTGTTTCTCCATTTAAAGGGAAATAAATGTCATCTGTGATGCCAAACCAGAATTTCCTTCTGTGCAAAGTTAAGGTCATAGGACTGCTTCTGACAACATAAGTGGGGTTTTTATTTCCTGTATCATTTTTCTTTGCATTATTAGTAATTTCAAAACTTTCTAATATTTTGAGCCAATAAAAGTTTAGGAAAATGGTTTTTTTGAAAGCTAGATATTATAAATTGTTATTTTTGTATGAAAAACTTACGTACAAAATGACAGTAATGAAACCTCCAGCAAACAGCAGGAGAAGCAGCAAAGTGTCGAAGTGTGATCTTTCTCTGCTGGGATGTCTCCCTTGTTTTGCAGCAGGTGGGCTGCCGTCTTCATCCCTCTCGTGACAATCTCCCCAACTCAGTAGCAGCAGAAACTGCACAGACACATTTTTGCTTTGCTTATTTTTTTTTTAGCCTCACAAAAATGAACACTTTATAGCACAGAGTGGTATAATTGACCTAGAGATCTCATCCTCAATGAGAATTGCACCCTAAGGAAAAACTAGCAGCAGTTACAGAGAATATGGAAGACGTACGTCAGAGATATGAGAATTAAGCTGTGGGTCTTACATGAAATAATTAACCAACATCCAGTCAGTCACATATTTTAATAGAACCACTGTAAAATTATCATCATCCCAAGCCCTCCTGGATATGAAGAGACAAAGCTGGTATGTCCTACAGATATCTCTGGAGCTTTACAGCTGAAGATAATGGTAGTACTCTGAACTATCATCAAAAAATTATGTATAAATTGGAAGAAACAAGAAGAAACAGAAATAGAAATAGAAATAGAAATAGAAATAGAAATAGAAATAGAAATAGAAATAGAAATAGAAATAGAAATAGAAATAAACAGAAATATGGCAGAGCCCAGAGGGCCATTGCTGGTGGAAGAAGAGCAGTGAGACCTATATGGGACAAACTAGAGAAAATATTTTCTTCAGCCAGAAGATGTACAACATCCATGGTCTCAAAACAGTGAGGAGCCAGATCTGCTCTCAGCTCACTCCGAAGAGTTGAAGCGACATGAGGCACCACCACAGCTTTCTCTTTAGCTTTTCTGTCAGAAGTTGTCTGGAGAAAGCACCAGTTTAAGGGAACTACACTCTCCACAGAAGCAGAGCAATTGCAGAATGTAACAGAGGAATTCAAATACCATACAGGAACTGAAATGGAAAATGGCTTCACTTCAATAGTTCAGGTTCAATTCTGCCTTTAGGAGAAATGCAGTTCCCAAATTCCTCCTGAACACTCTCACTGAAGAACAGACTTAGAGAAATTTCTCTGGTTCTTTCTCTCCTCCTGGCATCTTTTTAATCCGCCATGCCTCAGATGCGACATCCATCATGCATCCCTACTCCCAGACGAGACCAAGATTCCTTTCATTTCCCATCGTGGCTGACTGCTGTTAATATAAACACACTTTAGCAAAATAGTGAGACCCCTGCTGAGACCATGTAGCTCGTCTGCAGATGTTTTGCAAAACTGAAAATGAATGTAGCACACACAGAGCAGGAGAAAATCAATATAGAGCACCAGGAAGTGACGCATTTTCTCCCCTTGCATAAATTTTTTATTTAGGAATCTGTGGTCTGATCAAGTCCTGCTTTAGAGGTGTAAGATTTGGTTGACTTTGTGGTGTTTCTGAAACCACAGCTTATGGGCAAACTATTGCGCATCACATATTGTATACCAGGATTTGATTTTTTTGACAATACTCATAGTTTTTTCCAAAATATGAAAAGAAACTTTCTTTTTCTCACTATGTCTACTCTTCCTCCTCCTTGCACATGCTCTTCTGTGTTTGTATTTGAAGTCACATCAAATTAAAAATTCTACATTAGAGGAGATTTACTGGAGAAAAATAATTGCCAAAATTCAGGTGGTCGGCACCTCTTCAAACCAGCCTGTGTATCTAACATATAAGCGTTTTGTTAAACCAGTTATTGCTTACCCTACATTTGTGGTCCAAAATATACACTTGAGAGTCCAAGATATTTTACAAAGTGTTAGCTGCAATTTAACTGGTAATCAGTTAAATGAGGGTTTATAAAAACATACAGCTGTAAAGCTCTTCAAAGCAGCCTTTGGGAACACAAACTATTGTGTTGTAGTTTTCCCCTCAATTTCACAAACTGACATACGTTTAGCTTATAACAACTGCTTTAAGTAATTTAAAATGAAGGCATTTGGCTCCCACTGAAGCTATGTAATGCTATTTTAATAAGAGCTAGTGGTGTTTAGAACATGGCCCGGAGTAACTGCATGATTCTGAATGGCAGGCTCTGTATGCGAGAATTTTCTCTCTTATTAATTTCACACCTTCTCACCTCATGTCCCTGGCTTGGCCCTATTTAATAGTGCAGCAGTAGTGAAATACTATCTGAACAACTGTGGCAATAATTAAATAAATTTTAAGCCATTTAGGACTAAGCTTTGATCTGCAATCTCTCTTCATTCTTCTCTGCCCCACCTTCTAACTTACCTTTTGTGGGTTTTTTTTTTTTTCCTTTTTCTGACCATTCATACCTCTTTTCACATCCCCACCATCCATTGTTGTGCCCCACATACAAGCTCAGTTATCCTGACATACAGTTTGATTTAAAGCCTTCCTGGGGCAGCTGGATTCTCCTTGGCCAACACTTTTAACAGTAAATGTACTCTGACAAACGAGCAGCAGCATGTAGGACACAAATCTTCTGCCATCTCTTCAGCAAAGTCAGTACCAGTGTGGTACTCCCCGTGTAAGCAAGATATCTCTACCTTACACACCATTTAATTTTCCTTCTCTAGGCCTCTTGTGCAAAAATAACTTCATAGCCAAAATAGATAATGTATAAGTGCTAGTAATATAGAATGAAATGGTAAAACATGTTGAAAAGACAAAAATATGTGTAATAATGTAACTTTGAATGAGTGGGAGGTGAGGTGAAGTGGCTGTGATGCAGAGGAAGTGGACAAATGTTTTTATTTTATGTCCCTCAAGTCCAAATTTCCAAAGAACAGCAAAAAAAATATTATATATTCTGATCTCTAAACTCATTTCTTTTCCTTTCTCTTAGGGCTTACTTGTGGCAACTATATTCTGCTTCTTCAATGGTGAGGTAAGCATGTGAAATACAGCGAATGAACAGAACTTGAAAAATAGTGACTTCGTTGTTCATTAAGGCAGAAATGAAGCATGTTGTGCTACTTTGAAACCACACAAAGTAACTTTTTACTCTGTATGTGCAACCAGCAGCATGCGGTTTTGAAAGCTCTGCAGAATATTATGTGACTTGAATATCTCTGGAATGTTACCTTCCCAAAGCAGATGGCATCAAATGATGTACAGGTGTGAGACTCTCCCCCTACAATCAGCAGGTTTGAGACAGAGGTCTAAGTAAAGGAGAAAAATGCTCTATTTCCCTTCCTGACCCAGAACAGTGGGATGAATTGCCTGGAAGGACCACAAATCCCCGTAAGAAACAGTGTGGATCTTCAGGGGGTCTATCCTGGAGAACTGTGTGCTGCATTCAGCCCCAGAGCCATGGTGGAGGTCCCATTCCCGGTAGCACTGTCAGAGCAGAGGAGCCTGGAGGAGTGTGATTGCTTTCACTCCTTTGAGGATTAGTGCTGGCTGGTTTAAGATCAGTCTTTCTCATGTAGTAACCGAGAAATAAAAAACCTTGAGGTCAAGCTGTCTCCCACTCTTTTACAGCTGGATCAATATTTTAGATGCCTAGAGCTGGTTTTAGGTCCACTTCACTACTTTTTTTTTTTTTATAGCAAAGAAATAGCTGGTTAAAATATGTAAGAACCATATAAATTCCTACAGTAAGCCATTTTCCAAAGATGGTTAGCAGAAAAACGCTTTTTCAATACATCAGGAGTGTTCAACTGTAGCAAAATAAACCACCACGTATCTTAGGAAAGATAGAAAGTCTTTTAAAAAGTTATTTTTAAATCCAGAGCAGATGAATTAGGTACAGAGCAAGCTTTGTGATGCTAACACTCAGTATGTCAACCTAAAGAGATTTCGTGCTCATGTTTATCCCCGTGTACTATTAGAAAATAGCAAGTTCCCAGTAATGATGTGACCACTTGGATGTTTTCATAATGACTTGAAGCACATTATCTATTGGTAAGGTGCTACTAGTTGGTTTGCCAACTTTTGGGATGTCAGAAAATATTAAATTCTGCCACCACTTGTCAACATAGCTATACATTTGCTTCTGGCTGGCTTGCTGCATAAATGTACAGAGAAATGCAACAGTAGAAACAATTAGAGGCCTCTGACTGGAATTCTGTAGCATGGCTTCTTGGAATAACAAAAGAAAATAGCAAAATGTGAACAGTTAATGACACCAGATCATAATACAAAATAACTGTGAAAATCATGGTTTCATGGGTCTAATTTTAAAAAAAAAGTTGGAGAGATGCACAATTATTTTTTCCTATAACATTTAAACCCTCAGGATCTGCAGGCTACTACCACCTCTCTCATTCTCCCTTATTGTCATAACTTTCTGGCACAGTCCACTCTCCATGCCCTGGAAACACAGAAAGATTTCTCATTCTCCCTGATAGGCGTGGAGAAAGTAGAGACCAGCCAGGCAACATTTGAAACATCCTTTCCCTATAGGAATGACTGCATAGCTACGTGCAGGCAGCACTCCAGCATGTCCTCACTTGCCTCCAAACAGTGTGTCACCCCAAAATCCTGGTCTTGAGCATTGCCTTCTTCCTTCTTCGTTCTCACCAGTGTCGCTTTCCATTTTTTTTCAGATTAGGTTTTGCAAAACAAATTTGCTTACTGTTTTATAGCTTTAGAGTAAAAGGTCAATTACTCTGTAATTCTCCAGCTCTAATGAGAACATATGGATTTGTGCCTAGAAAGGCTAAATGCTTTAGCAATGCTAAAAATGAGGAAAGGCAGCAAGAAAATGCACTGAAAAAGTAAACTATCTTAAAGGTTGTCTGTTTCTTCGGTATGTTTCATCAGATAGCTCCAGTTCCAAAGTACTTTTGGCAATAACACAATGTTAGACAATCATATGCACCTTTACAACTCCAGGAATACAATCTGCCTATTACCCAATGATGAACAGACCTGGAGCATCTGCTTGCCAATATCATGGCCATATGTATCATTTACCTCAAAATTAGATTGCAGGGTACCTGTCACATGAACTAAACTAGAGAGTGCTAGGCAGAAAACTAAAAGCCACATTCCGGGAATGAAGATTAGTCTAAAAAAAATATGCAACTCTCTTTTGTTTATTAAATATTGTATTAAATTAATTTAGAAGTCAGAATAAATACATTTGGATAAAGAAAATACACCATATACATGATAATCAAATGTCCAGCCTCAGAGACATGCTGTGCTTTGAGGACTTCTGCGCTGACTGAGCTGCTGTTAGCTGCATTACTAGCCAGTCATTCCTTACGTGGGTTGAAGATGCACAGCCTGGATACAAATCCTGAGTAACAGAAATATCCCTAACCCTAAGCCATAAGTAATTGCGCGAATGGCTTAACTACCTCCAGGTGGCTGCAGGCTGCCTGTAGGATTAATGACTCCTTGATGGAGTCACTGATCAGACACTTACATCCATGTCAGGCAAGAAGAGCAAACTGTCATGGGGATTCAGGTTTCCCAGACATGTTGAGCATGATTTTTGTTGGTGCTGGGGTACTTTTCACCATTACTCACACTTTTAAAATTGTTGTATCTGCTGCAGGCTTGCAGACTGTCCAACATGGTCAACGGCAGGGACGCTGAGAAACTTTCTCATTATTTTCTTTTAGGAAATTTTATTTACTGGACAATAAGGGAAGGTTTTTGTGGAATTTCCCATTAAGGTGGCCAGAGAGCCAAAGAAGACACCTCTCTAATATAGACTCAAGACAGTTTGGTGCTACTTGCATCAGCACATTGCCAATAAACATCAAGCAAGTTTATGAACTAGAGTAGCTGTGCTGGGCAGTGCCAGAAAAGAGGATGAGAGGACTATGACCCCCTTCCTGCAAGTCCCATTCATTCCTGCAGTAACACAAGGTGCAGATATATAAGGCCCACAACCTATAGGGGAGAAGCAACAGACTAACGCCAAGATGGCATTAAGTCCTTCCAAAGGGAGTGCTAGTCTGAGTTTGACTGCCGAAGAGAATTAAGCTGAGGTAACTTCCTCCAGTCCTACTGTGTGCAGTATGACATAGACCAAAGCCACAGTCTGGTCTTCAGTCATGGTAGGAGATTTTTTCCAAGCTGCTCAAAATTATTTCTCATGAGAAAATTCAGTGTGGAGCAAAGAGATTAATTTTAGTACCACAGGGGCCTGGATACTCTGGGATTTACTTTTTCCTACTGGAATATTTAACTTCAAGGATGAATTACATGAAGTTTAGCCAGGACAAACAATGCTAAACTCAGTACCACCTGACAGTGTTTTATATTGCATTCATCACTTCCTCACCAACCTCCCTTTAGTACCATGAGCTGATCTATAGAAAGAAATATAATAATAGGAATGAGAACCTGTCCCAATGCCTGCATTCACGTGGAAGAACACAAACAATGGATTTATTTGGGACTTTTAACGTGACAGATCTTCCTGTGCATTTTCATATAAAATCTCAGTGCCCAGCAGCACTGCAGTTTCTCTCTCCAACAACAACAGTGTTGTACAGATGATACAAGGCCTCTGCAATAGTCTGCTCACCAGACCATATTTCCAGGCTTGAGATTGCTTCTAGACTGCAAGACTGGCCAACAAAATGGAAAGTCTGTTTGGGAAAAAAAATAAAACCAGCCGTATATCTTGTGTGCCAAAGAGGCATGAATGGCTATTAGAGAACAAAAAACCTTTTAAGTCCTGAAGAGCAGGACTGAGTAAATAAACGCAGGTTCTTCATTTCTTTTGACTTTACTTTCTTCCATCTGCTACCACAGCAGAAAGTACAGCAGGCATCACTCTGCCCCTGCTGGTCCCCAGGAGCCTCCTTGGTCGTTAATATATTATCGCTGTGCATGTGATTTTCAGTAATGCTGCTTACACATTTAAAATCCATGCATGAACAGTTTTAGTTGGCACTGAATTATGATCATCTGAGATCCTTGGAATCATGGTAGAAATCTAGATTAACACATTGTTTTACTCAAGTGCAGCAGCTTGTACTATCCATTATCCATTTGTGGCCGGATTCTTATACAGGCCAACAGTTCAGCGTAGAATAAAACCCAGCTGCTTTGACCTCATGCTCTCACTGCTCCATGAAGCTTTTTAAACCTGACTAATGGCACTTCTAATCATGGGCTGAACTGGAGGGGATGTGTCTGTTCTATCCCCAACCACACAAAAAATTGAAGTGTCACTGCCTTCTGAGAACAAAACTATAAGCTCCTCACGGTGGGCTTTGTAAGCTCAGTGACATTGTTCTTCCCCCAGTGAACCATGTTACCATCTCTAGACCTATGGTTGACCTGGTGTCCCACCAAACTCCAACCGAGAGCAGTTTGAGAGCAGTTTGAGAGCAGTTTGAGAGGCGATGGCCAGAGGTGCGCAGTGGCTGCAGGCACTAATGGCTGTGGTGGCAGCACTGGAGAGATGGCTGTGGGCAGGCAGAGCTGCTGGGCACACCCAGGACTTCTGCATTATCCTCACTGTGTCCAGCTGTAGGTCACAGGAACTCCTGCCCCAGTGTGATATGGGGGAAAATCACTGACTTAATTCTTTTGAAGGTTTCTTCTTCCAGTCCCTCCCCATAGCTTCTACTGGGACTAAGCTACAATATTCATACTCTAACATCAAAAGGCAATTTTAAAGTGATTAAAATCTTTACAGGGTTTCCTTCATGTGTAGTATTTCTGTGTTGTGCTACAACTGTATTACTCTCGTGCCATAATTCTTTCTTACTATTAAATTTGGCGATGGTGTGATATGAAACATCTCTGCCTGCAGCCATTTCACTTTAAATCTCAATATTGGCACAGTAGGCTTTGCTCACAGCCTCAGTAATTAAAGTTCCGTTGTAGCCATATGCCTTTTCTGTGCTTGACATCTAATTAACCTATACTCAGCCATTTGTTTTCTTTTCTTCATGCGTTAGGAGAAGGCAAATAGAAATACATTTCTCCAGGTGAAAAGAACTCTTAACTACTTTGTCTTAAGCTAAACAATAACAAAAAATAGCTAGTATTGGAAACTGAGCATGTATATCATTTTCAGTTAGTTTTAAAGGACTAGTCCAGCAAAGGTTTTTTTACTCAAGAAAGCAGTCGTACCAAAGTCAGTGCAACTACTTGCATGAGTAAGGATTTATAGCATCAGTCCTCATACCTTGGCTTGTGTCTTGGATTAAAAATAAAAAGCCAAAGCAAATGAAATATCCATTCTTGGCATGCTGCATAGTCCTGCTGTACACTCAGTAAGTATCTCAGATTCATAGCAATTCCTTATGAAGCCTTGTCCTTATGTGACATGAAACAGCTTTCGTGCAGGCTGTGGGTGGTGAGTAGATAACATTGTACTGTATACGTATTAATAGAGTGATTAGTGTGGAGATTTGGGAAATATTAAAGTAATTTAGATTCATCTACATGAATCAAAGATACTGTTCTGCACAGAGCCTAGAGAGTGACTTCAGAATACTCCCTGAGCAAAAATGACACACACTGTCCAGCTCAGCAGGAGCACGGATACTCTGGGACACTCCTGCTATCCCAATGCCTCACCTGCCTCTGCCTTCCTCTGGAGAGGTGATCATTTACAGCAGATTATTGTGGCAAGCTGCTCCTATTCTCACATTTTGCCGGCTGGAATCACTGATCTGAATGAACAGAGCCAGGGTTTGCCCACTCCCTGCTCATGTCTCAGTGCTTCCTTTGGGAAGGAGCTAGCAGGTGCCGAACGTGCAGCTGGAGAAGGGCTTCTTATTCCCTCTCAGGACTCAATAGCTTGAGTCATATCCTAGTGCCATATATAATAAATGTAAATGTTGAATAAAATATTTTATTCCTTGAAGATGAATGTCCAAAGGCTGGAATTCTCTCCTATGCAGAGGGCTGTGAGCAATGCTATTCTTTTGCCAGCACCGACCTGTTCTTAAGTTACTAGAACAAAATCTCTGTTTATCTGTACTAACCCTCTAACTCTTCCCCTCTACAAAATGAGCCCTGTCAATCTCTTGAAGTGTACTGACACTTTGCCGTTCATGGCCAGTTTTACTCAAGGTCGGGTTTCTTCGGGGATCGCAATGCATTAGCCATTCCAGGGGCAAGGATCCAGCGGCAGCATCAGATGGGTGTTAATCCTCATCCCTCCTTCCTGTTCCTTCTTCTACTATAGCATCCCACTGTGTTCCCATGCAGCAATCTGTTCCATATCTACGTCTTACGTAGGGAAACAGCTACCCCGTACCCTCTCTTCATAAGCAGTGACAGCTGCAGAAACTAATTGCTGCCATGGGGTAGGCAGGGAGATAAGGCCAAGAGATAAGTAGCTTCTGTTTCTGAAGCTGGGAGCAAAGCAGAAGAAAGGAGCAGGCTGAACGTGATGGAATTAGACCTGGAGCCTTTTCTTTTTTTCTTTTTCTTTCTTTTTCTTTTTTTTTTTTTTTAATTTCCTGCAGCAAATTAAAAAAAATGCTACATTTTCAGGGATTGAGATTATGCCTCACCCTAACTATGTGCTTCTTTAACAGGTACAGGGAGCTTTGAAGAGGCAATGGACACAGTACAAAACCCAGTGGGGCCAAAGGCGCCGAGAGCACTGTTCCACACGATCTACCTCCTACACTGCGACATCAATCACAGAGGTCCCCATTTACCTGTACCATCACGATTCCAACAATGAACAGTTAAATGGAAGATATGTAGAGGACTCTGAACTTGTTGCATTAAAATCTGGAGAGACATCTGCCTAGCTCAGCACCAGCCATTGCAAAGACATCACTTCACATTCTGCTTGTGAACAAAGTTGGGAGAAGAGTGGGAGCGTGGAAATCCAAGCCACTGTGTCAGAGGGCAAGACCAGGTGAAAGGACGCATCATATTCAAACACACCAAACTCTGGCAGCAATGGCATAGAGGGAGCATGACACAGCCCTGGGAATAGTTTCTTCCTGTGCACAGCAGCACGGAGTGAACATGGACCTGTCCACCAGATTGTCATCTCCACATCTCCTCATACCGGCCGTATGAAGAGACAGTTGTAACAGTGCCAGGTAGCTCATAGCAAACAGGAAAGAAAGAACCAGTATATGGCAATTGGAAACTTTCAGCAATTTTTGCTTTTGGTACTTTTCTTTAACACTAGATTTTGAGCTATCTACTTTCACAAGATGTAACTTGCTTGGAGTCCTTTATTTCCCCTTTTAATGAGCTTGATGACTTCTTAAAAGATTTTGCACATTGCAAGACAAATCAAACAGGTGAACAGAAAAAGAGTCACTCCAAAGTATTCAAAGCTTGATGATCTCCAATGGATAGCCCAAAATATTACCATCCCTCAAGGAGAGCCCAAAATATTACCATCTCATTAGCAAGTGCATAAAACAGATGAAGATAAAATAGCCACTGCATACCAAAAATCACAACACCCTCAGAGAAACAGACTGGTTCTTTAGGCTGCCTCACACAAGCCCTGAAGGCATCTCAAAATAGTTTTTGTTTAACAATACTGATAGTTCAAAAATATTTATTTATAGGAAAAATTGTCACCCTATTACTCTGCCCAGAAACTCATCATTAAGGCACAATTCTTTCACTCTGAATAAATGGTGAAATTTGTTTGGAAATTTTTATTTTCTTTAATAGTCACTCTGAGATGAAGGCTATATAAATGCTTGCCTCTGTAATAAAATTATGATCATGGCAGGAAAGGATCACAGGTAAGAAATGAGAAACTAATGTCTTAGCACAGGAAGCATCTATTTTTAGAATCTGGTTACTGCTCTGAGTCCCTAGTTGTTGAAGGTGATGATTTCGTGTGGAGTCTGTCATCAGGAAAACATGATGAATGTGCAGTTTTGTGAGTAATAAGCACCCTTTATCACATATTCAAAGCATCATTAGAGTCTCTATGTGATTACTGAAGCAGAAATCAGGTCAGGGAGAAGCTGATTTGCAGTTAGAAGTTACTGTACTGTCACTGCAGAAGTTCTGCAAATCACGAAAGAAATAAAATAGATTCATTTCCCACATTAATCTAACTGTAAAGAATCTGCAAGCAGCAAGGCCAGTGCCTTGCAGGGCTGTGACTCCTATGGAGTTTTATGCACAAGACATTTACTGAATATAAAGTCATTCCTTCTTGCATATCTCTGAAAAACTGTCCTCTGAAAAACTCCTTTGCCTTTGGCTGAGATGTGCATGGGATATTACAAATGCTAACAACTTCAAGATACTCATCACAGTCTTTAACTTTGAAGGAAGCTGGAAAGTTATCAGTTCCCTGCTAATACACTTGTATCTGACGCTTCCAGCCCAGCCCAAGCAGGATGATGTGGTCAGAAGAAGAGGCAGCTGCAAGTGCCAGTGGTGACACTTGCTCATCTCAAATGTCTAAATACCAGCCCTGACCTGGGAGCTGCAAAAATACTGCCCTATGTGGCAGGTGAATGGGAAGAGACAGAATGCTGTTCTTTATACTGCAGTTCCATTCATGTGGGATTTCTGCTGCTAGTTGTATCCATAATGATTTTCTCCTTACCACTGCATAAGGTACTTCAATATCATGGGTTAGAATAGTCTTAAATCCAGATCTTGTCAGATAGTAAAGGAGAAGAGAAAAACTGAAATAAGGCACTTGAGCTAGATAACAATTATTTTGAGGTAACTTATGGAGGGTACAGACAGGGGCCCTAACCCCGCGGGTGTGTTGAGGAGGGCCTGCAGGACAGTCTGTATGCCAATTTAGAGACCCCCATAGAAAGAAATCATAATCTAGTCCTGCCATAAACCTTGATAATCTATTTCAGATTCTATTGAAATTAGCAGACAAGTCCCTGTTGACTTAGATGAGCCGTGAAGAACTCTCTTCAGTGTTCAGGAATGACTTTGGCATAGACCTTGAAAACAGGAGACAATTTTATCCTTAGCAATTTGGAACCATTTTAAAATATTGTGTTTGTTCAGGATCAGTTTTTCCTTCCCTGACACATCTAGACCCTAAGCTTTAGTCTTCATTTGTAAATTTTAAATGAAGGTCCGCTGTACATGTCTACGTACACGAAACACCATCTCACTGGAGAAGTCCCTTCCAGGAATGACCTCATGAGGGATAGGCATAAACCAAGCTTTGTGAGAGGGGAACAAATTCCCACTATCCATACATGAGACCAGCACTGAGTTGCTGGTGCTGGAACTGTAGAACAAGAGACAGGAGTCGGAGAACAAGAACCAACTGTCCAACGATGCTGCAGTTTATTGCATGGTTAATCTAGTGGAACATTTACAAGAAAATACGATCCCATGCTTTCATTCAAGCCACATACCTATTTTTCAGACTTCAAGGAATACGAAGTCAGTTATTTTTTCAGACAACAGTATACCATGTATCACTATTTCTACTTTTAACAGTGAACAATGGGAAGTGGAGGATTTAGTCATTGAAGAAAACAAGGTGGCTCTGCTATGAATGCTATTTTTCTGAATAACTTTGGGGCACAACACACTTCCTCAGCAAGCTCCAGAAGACATTCCTAGTTTCTAAAGACACGAATGAGCTGATTGTAAAAGAAGTGTGCATAATACAGAGAGTTTAATAATGAACATGTTGGTTTTAATAATGTACATGTTTACAACATGTAAGTACAAGTTGTTTTACAGTCTATTATGTTCATGTGGACATACAAAATGGAAATGCTTTGCTGTTGTAGTGGTTGTTTTTCTTTCTTCACTGATGATGTTTTCTTGCTCTTTTCAGTAGAATGCTCTGAAAAGCCAAATACGGCATCTGGGGTTTAGGATCTTCATTTGAGCTTCAGGTGGTGGAAGCACTGTGTGGTTACATCAGTCTTTAGGGCAGCCTTGGTTTCAGTAGAGGGGTAATGATTTGCACCCACTAAAAGTTTGTTCTAGCATACATACTGAGTTTAGGGTTGGCATCACCCTTGGGCTTTGCAGGAAAGGCTGTCTTTTAGAGATACTTACTGAGTAATTTCTAATCAGAATATTTTCCAATGGAAAATGTTATTTTTCTTCATCTCAAGATGGTTTGAAATGTTGTCATTGCGCCCATAAGGTAAATGTCACTTCTCTGCTTTATACATAGTACCATGCACTAGTGACAGTAACATGGTGAATGCTAATAGAACCTCGACAATTAGTGTCTTGGCTGTAGGGTGTTTTCTCTGTAGTACGTTTCACAGACACAGAAGAAATGCATAATTAATGTATCAGTGTATCAAAAAGTTGGAAAGGAGCTGAAGTTTGGATCCGTGGACTCGAGTATTTTAAGAGGAAACCAACTTTAAATTAATCAACTCTGCAGTATCTATTTCCTCTCAAACACCACACCCAACACATGAAAACCCAGTTTAGTGAACGTTTGCTGTGGCAGAAGGGCTTGTGTGTTTGCTTTGTTAGAGTAACTAAATCTATCAGAAAGATGCTGGTTGTTATTCCTTACTACTTACAGAGACGCAACACAAATTAAAAGACTTGTTGTGGCATGGGATGTTGAAAGTAAGGCTTGTATTTTCTTTGATTTACTTAATAAATATGTCTTAGCTGAAATAAAACAGCAACAAAGGTAGAACAGACAATTTTCTCTGTATTAAAATTCTTAGCAATAACGCTACTTTAATGAAAAGTCTGCCAGTATTGCTATTACAAAGTGCTCATGCGTTTATAACGTAGCAATGTAGCTTTGTTTTGAGAGGAAACCAACCATGCAAATGTGGTGAATTTCTATCCTCTTTTCCCGAATCCACCTCCATCCTTTGCCAACCTTAATAAACAAAAAATTGAGCCATTTTTCAAAGATGCAAATCCTATGCACTAACAATGTGAAGGTGTTTGCATTTCCAGTGCTTGGTATTTTAAAATTCAGATGTGTCTTCATGAAGCTAAATATGCAAGTTATTTGGTTACTGCTCAAAAATATAAGCATTTGTAGACTAAAATTCATTTACATTGAAACAGTAGTTGATCCCAAGCCAATGAGACTCTATGCTGTGTGTGAGCATGCCCTCTCTGTCCTCTGGCAGCAGAGAAGACCTGAGCCCAACCATGTGCAATTTGGAACCAGTGCTAGCCACAGGCCTGGGGGGAAAAGGGAGAATTTGCAGCTAATGGTAGTGGCAGACTGGGAATTTTGAGTTCCTGGGGCAGCTGGGTCATTGCAATGTGCCGTTGTACTTTCTCCAGGAACAGCTGCGTCAGAGGAACATGGCAAAATGGAAGGAGAGTCCTACCTCAAAGTAGGACTCCTGTTTGAAGTAGTACCTCAGGAGGAAGAACATGATCAGCTCCGTAGTCAACTATCTAGTGAAACTGAAGTCCTTGGCCAGCCCCAAGATTTAGGATGATGCCAATGTCATGCTGCTTGGACACCTATAGTTCTGTGGCAGCTGTAGTCATTAAGGTACCTGTAAGGTTTAATTTCAAAGTATCCTTTTCATGGCCTAAAGATGTTTCTGTGCAGCACAGAATTTTGTGGGTACTTCCAGATGAATCACAAATCTATATTTATGCACCCCTTTACTGAATACTCAGAGCATCTTTGTGAAAATAAAAGAATTTCTCACCATTTCAATTTGTCTCAGTCTAATGAAGGACAGCTCTTTTAAACAGTAAAATTATGTGGTGAGAAGATTATCGTTACTGAGCATGTCACACTGCTGCAGAAAAAGAAAGCGTCATGGTAAGATGACGAACAAGGGTGTTGTGTGTGAGTCTCATGAAACGCGGATTGGCACAGAGAGTGTTGGGGATGATTTAGGCCTTGTTCATCTGCCTTGGCAGAGGGACCATTTATGTGACCTATCAAACTCCTGTCAAGACTTATTTTATGGATTTTATAGCAGCAGAGGTGGGCAGAGTGCTCTGCTGGGGCAAGAAGGTACTTAACTCACATTATTTCCCATTTGAGATTTTCTTCATAATCCGATTTCAGGATCTCACAAGCCTATCTTTAAGAGGAAAAAGAAAAGTATCTTCAGTCAATTTTAAAGGGCACCTGATGCTTACACTGATTTTAAGAATCTGGTTCCTTTTCTCTCCCTGCAAACAAATGCAACTTTGAGAAGTGACTGCAGGAGGTCATGCTTCTTGTAATGTCTGATGCGCAGCACTGTGACTAGATGGAACCCCTCCATTCCCAAGTGCTGGTGATGTTACTTTGCATAAATATAGTCCAGGGGATAAAAGCTCCTTCCCTCATTGCCCTGCATTTCTCTCCACCACATGAAGTGTTTACTCCCCAGTCTGTGCATCCAACCTGTTTTCAGAAGGAATGTTTCTCCTCTACAGTTTGCACTTTATGTTGGCTTGCTGTTGATCCAGGATGTACTTGCCACAAGTCAAACCAGTTCATAAAATTCAGGTGCGTGGCCCACATTGTTTTAAAAAAAAAATTTAAAAATCACTGGAATTATGGAAACAGTAGGTGCATATTTAAAACTAAATTAGGGATAAATGTCTGAACACACAGATCAAGCGTCTTTAGAAGCAGAATAACATTACCCTTCTCTTTTTGACAGAATGTAATCCTATCATCTAAAAGAAACAACATCTAAAAGCTCTTCAGAAGATAAATGTTAAATAAAAGGCACAAAAAGGAAAATATCTGGAAATTCTAGGTAGCATATATACATATATATATGTGAATATATATACAAAGCATTATTATACGAACTGTGTTCAGATAGAGAGTGACCCATAGTCCCCACAAAATGTACGAAGCATCAGTCACGAGTGGGATAGACTGTGGGCGGAGAAGGTATGTAGACTCTCTTAACTACTTGAATGCTGTCTGGGGAACCCATATGGAGCACAGGCAACCAGGGTCACCCATCTGCCCGCTCCCACACCAGACGGGCTCACAACGGAAACGTCTGGGACAAGAGATGTTGGCTGTACTGCATTTCTCAACTTGTTAAAACAACACTGAGCTGATGAAAGGGGCTGATCAGGAGGCGAGCAGAAATAATCTCTTTCCCAGCTGCATGTCTGGTCTTCAACGTGTAACCACATTTATTTCACCAGCATAAGATCCACTGTTATGGAGGAGACTGACCTGAGATACAAACAGCTCCTAGATACAGAAAACCTCTTATTTCACTGTACCCTGTGTAACACAGCAGTAATTCTCACTGACTTCAGCAGTGTAGCTGGGTTTTTCCCTCACTTATTTTAGAGTTTATGTAAATATCTATCAATCACTGAAGACACTTGATGACCTCCAGTCTCACCCTCATATTTAGCACGAAAGATCCCAGTTCTTCAATATTGTGCTACGTATAGACTAATATTTCTTTAGTTTTGAACAAGCAAAGCTAATGTATCTCATTGCATATGACGGCACCAGGATGATCACCATTGTGTTGTACAGATAGGTGCTTCTGGGAGGTGGCTGGTACGCAAGGAGATGTACGGCTGTTCCCAATAACTGCTGCAGGGGATGAACTTCTCCCAGTATGTGTGTGCGTGTGTGCACGTTTTTAATGAATAAACCCTTTATGGATAAATACCATCATGATTAGCATCCCTTCTGAGAAGAGTCTGGGAGGGAGTACTGTGGAATTTAAACAATCTGTGGTATAAGATCCATGAAGAAAGAGGCCATATCTCTGGTTCACAGGCAGCATTAGCAGTATTGGCTCCCACAGGGATGAAAGTCACACAGAATAGCTGCCTATGATGAGCACTGCTCTACAAATGGTCAGAGCTCATATTCTGCTTGCTGCAGATTGTGTGGGCAGGTTTGTCAAGTTCAGGCCCACAACAAATGAACAGGAAAGAGCTGAGGAAAAGGTTTTGCTTATTGAACTGCATTGTACTACAGGCTTTTTTATTTCACAAGCTCTTTTATTGTATTTGGGTATATAGCAAGTATTTAACTCCCAAGGTCTTAGCCACCATGCTCATAATTGGCTCTCCAGCAATCGAAGGGAGGTGACTCTCTGGGAGAGGCTGTAGCTTTGAACTGTCAGTTATCCAGAGCCTGCACAAGAATTAATAGTACAAGTGTGTCCAACACAAAGCAGATACAACCCATACTGCAGCCTTCATTTTCAAAAGGAGAGAGTGTAAGGATTTTTCATTTTATTCCTCTGGCATAAAATTTCTTCCTGATTCGACAATCCTTGTGAAGTCAGAGTCCGTAAGGATGTGGAAGGTTATTCCAGATGTGCAATCACCTACACAGGTACTGCCACATACCCGATGAAAAAGTTTGTCATGTCTTGTTAAGTTTGGGAAAATGCAAAAAAGGAATCAGAGTGTGTTTCTCCCTTCTAGCCATAGACCATGTAGGAGTAACTTGGTATCAATTTTTCTCATGTATCAGGAATATCTCATATCTCGTGAACAAAGGTTTCTGCTTTTCAGCCATTTGTATTACATTACACAAGTACTAACATCCCTGAGTGCAGAATGTTGTATCAGTGACCGGTAATACACTTCAGGAAAAGAAATGAATGCAATCAGGGGAAAGAAACATAATAAATATATTTTATGCTTAGCATATACAATCTGTGTAAATTGGCACTAGAAGTTCAGGAATCAAAACATATACCAAAAAATCTGGAAATATTTTAAATGATTCCCTGTGTATATAAAAAAGTTTTCCCTTTTTTTTTTTTATTTCCTATTTGGACAAAATATTACTGCATGTTCGTGACAGGAAAGTTTTATGCAATTGAGTTTTATTGGATTATGCTTGAAATGCATGGTTCGCAAAATTGAAAAGGTTTGAAAATGTAGCAAGGCTTCCCATCTTGGGAAATCTGAGGGACAGTCTATAAGCCACAAATTCATTGTTTATGACTGATATGAATGAAAACACTGTTCTAATTAAATTATCCCTTTTTTTATTTCCTAGTGAGGAAATTCATTGCCTAACATTTACTGCGTAATGTGTTTTTATGCATAAAAATACCCTGGTGATTTTCTACACCAGGAGATGTATGTTTCTGATTGTAAACCAATTTTCTGTTGCATTGTGTGCTGTGCTTAAGTTGAACCTCGCTGTAAATAATTCACCACGTGTAGAAAAATTTCTTACAAAGAAACACTGATTGATGTGAGTGAAACCTCAACCTTACTGAAATGAAAAGCATCATCTGTTTGAGTTCTGTGGAAACCAGTATTTCACCCTTTACAGCTCCTGTTTTATCAACGTTAATGGCTACGGATGGATCAGAGAGGGGATGTTTGGTACGGCCCCTACAGGGGCTGCAAATGTGCAGGGGCTGCTGTTCTCTTTTCAGGTCATTCCCACAAAGAACCAGGGAGATTTCTCAGGGAGCAATGTTGGAGGAAACAACGCAGAATTTAAACCTTGCTCTGACATTTCCTATTTCAGCAAATACATGAAGATGGAGCCCTGGAGGGGGGATCAGATGCCCTGGAAAGCCTGGTCTGCTCTAGCCCTCAGATCAGGTGATGCCCAGTGGGGTCCATGTTGAGCTGGCAGCCAGTTAATTGCCCTTTCTTGGTTTGTTTTACATGTTGCACAGGAGTGTTTTACATGCAATTTCTTTGGTGTAGACTGAGAAATCAGTAAATTTCAGCTTTGTGAGAGTCTTCTATTTTTGCAATTAAAGAAAATTCATTTTCAAACTGTTGGAATGTCTTCTTCTCCTAAGGTAATGAGATATAAATGAATACCAAACACTGGTGCTGTTGTTAAACAGACAAATAGCTCTCACCCTCTCAGGTATCTCTTCAAGTTTCTGACAAGCCTAGCTATGCTCTAGGAGCACAATAGCTTTAAAGGTCAGATAAATATCTATTAAAATCAAGGAAAAGCCTGTGGTTAAGACACTGGACTGCATGGACTCAGCAAATCTATGTTTGGGTCATATCCCTGCCACAGACTTGCTGTGTGGTCCTGAGAAAATGTTTGCAAAGTGCTAGCCTCACTGAATCCATCGAAACTACCACTGACAGATTTAGGCTCCTGCACTCAAACTTTAAACTTTTCCTCCAAGTATGTTTTCATTGGTAAAAACTCCCAACCTGTCAGGCCATGTTATTCTGGACATATCTAAACTGTCTCTAAATCCTGAACAAAGCTCCCACAAAATCCAGTGGGGAAAAGCTGTCCCTTCCTCCTCCCAAACCACATATTCCTGAGTGACTGACGTGACTTTCTGCACTCTCATGAGAATTTTGTACCAAAATCTCCTTTTCAATAGTGCTCAGTCATGAGCTAATGAACCCTCTCCAGTTAGTGAATTTTTCAAAATATTTAAAACATTCTGAAGTATTAGAAGGAAAAAATGTTCAACATCTGTGGAAGAGAGAGCCGTGTCTTAGGGAACCCTGTAGCGTGCTGTGATGTAGAGACTACACACACACATATATATAAGCATACACATATAATAGAAAATACCTACTTCGACTCTACACCTATAGTCCCAATCATCCAACTGGGATGCGAGTGATGCAATTTTAAGTGTCGCTGGTCAGGGAGGAGATTCAGCTCCTGCACTTTAGGTAGTGCTCCAGCATTTAGTTTGCTAAAAGGCGGCCACTAGGCTGAGGCGGGGCTGGTGTGCAGAAAAGCCTTGCTAAATTGTACATGTTTTTTAGATGTTTCATGTACTTCAGAGAGCTGAACCCTTCTCCATCAATTAGGCCCATGTATATGTAAATATAAAAAATATAAAAAAGGATGAGCATATCAAATGCATGCAACGCAGAGTGTAGTATCTGCATGCTTTGCTGACAACCGCTTGATGTTCATTTTCTCAGTTTCTGCTACAAAACTCCCTCTTTTGGGGCAACAAGACAACACTGGAAATCACTGTGGGTACTACCAGTGACAAAGTCACCAAGACGGTTAAAATCTCCTTTATATCACAATGACCCCCTGAAAACAACCTCTGTTGGCAGAAGGGCAAAATAGACATGGGCAAAGCATTCCTGCACTGTGTGTGAGAGTCAGCAGTCCTCATACAGATAGAGCTCGAAGTCCCTTTTCCCTCTAACAGGCAAAAGTACCAGCTCTTCAGCAGAATTCATTTTGGCAGAGATGTTTGTCAATCTGCCAAGAGAGAGCTGCTTCCAAAGCAATGCAGAAGTCAGCTAGCATAGAAAGACATTGGAAGAGAAAAATACGTCTTGGCCCAAAACAATTTATATTATTAAGAAATGTTTCACATTAGATGAAGCATCACCAGTGAGCAATACTGACAAACATTAGGCAATTAGACATGCATGGGACACAGCGGTGGTCAAAGGTATCCTAAGAATATTTCCATTTAGTCAAGGAACAAAACCTTTCAGTGGCACCTGCTGAATATAGTCGCGTTTGCTATTCTGCTCAGTGAATTATAAAGCTGCACAGGAGAGGCTGGATCATTGCTACCCATCCTTGGGCTGGCAAGTGTACCTCATAGATAAATGCTTCTTTGTCATCGAGTACATCTTGCTGTCATTTAATGAAGCCTTCTGCACCTGAACAGTATCTGTAAAGGAAAAGGGGAAAATCCTTCTTTTCATACTCTTTTGAAAACAGCAGGACTAATGGACTGTTAAAGTAATTAACCGTTACACATCGCCTGTCAATTAGAAAGTCTTTCCCCATATGGGGGACAGATGGCCCCAGAGGGAGCTGAGTGCCTGTCTTGGAAGGTATTTTAAAGACATGTTAGACAAGCAAACACAGAAGTGATAGAGATGGGCCTATCTGTTGTCTTTGATAATATTGTGATAATAATTATTTGTTAACAAGATTCTATTTGCATTGGGGGACTCTCCTCCAACCTTCAAACACTTACTTCACTTTTGGAGGGTTGCTTTTTGTTTCTCCTGGTAACAAAGCACTCATAATAACTGCCCATCAAAATAGACCTCATCCCTACCCATATTTTTCCATAATGTTGCTAGTAGTTCTGATTTGAAATGCAGAATAATTGCATGTGTGGATGCAGTTTAAAAGCAACAGTCAAAGATGATTGCTCCATTTCCAAACTGAAAACCACTCTGCTTCACACAGAATTTTGTACGTTTCTCTACTGTTTTCAGTTATTGCTCTGTGGTTCTTCTCAACTGTGAGACATTAGTGACTTTCAGAAATGGCTCTTGAGCGCGAATGAATTTTGTAATGCCACAACAAACAAAAAAACACCAAACATTTTTGCTTATATGGATTTCAAGATGATGTTTAAGGGGTGGTTTGTGTTCAGACTCTGTGGCAGAAACAAGCAGAATGGGCATGGAGTCTTTTACATGCTACAGCAACAGAGAAAGCCTAGCTCTTCAAAGGTATTTTGTTGTGGTGAATTTCCCAAATTCATTTGAGGATGAGGTCAAGCTTAGAAAATAGTCCCACTGGCTCTGGTAGGTCAAATATCTGTACTCTTATTTGTCCTGAAAGGTATTTCACATTTTCACAACGCCATGTACACAGCATGAAAGAGGTTATCAACATTGCATCAGAGTAATAATCTTCAAAGCAAGTCTCTGATTCTTAACAGTGTAGGAGGAAGGCAGTGAATACTTCTGCAAGTCTAAGCTTAAAATAACCCACCAAATAATCAGCCATAGCAGGATGGATTAATAATAGATCCATAACTCTTTTGTGACTACAGCCCTTGCCCACTCCCCCAAACAGCCGCTTTATTTCTCCTCAAATCCTAAACTCTTCCCTGTCATGAAAGCCTTGAAAAATCCCCACGGCTTTGTGCTAGAAAGCCTCCATCCTTTTGCCTCTCTCAGGCTGATTTAACTGGGGACATTCTACTTCTGATTAGAAGTGCTGTTTTCTCCTTTGCTGGCAAGAGCTACACCAGTAAAAGTCCTGGTTAATCTCCATCAGCTTTCTCTGGGTTTGGAATCCGTCTCCACTGTCGGTGTGTTAGCTGTGAGTGATCCAGAACAGACAAGGACCAAAAGCAATTTTCCTGTACATTTCTATTTTCTCAAAACCAGTCTGTGTTGGATATAGCACCTTGGAAAACATATCTGAAATCAACAGAGGTTTGCTATTTTTATTGCACTTCAAAAAACATAGCTCATTGGATTCCTTGGGAAACATGTCTGTTTGTGTAAATAGTAAAGCCAAGTTTCAGTGTGGTCAAATTAGAAGCAGCTGAAATATTAAACCCTAATTTCCAAGATGGAAACTACAATAAGCAAAATGCAATGTTACAATTGGTACCAAGAATAAACTAGGATTATAGAGAAGCCATGGTGGACTATGGCAGTAGAATATAGGTGTTCTATTTGCATTTTGGCATAGAACTCAAAACGCAAAATTCATACCAGAATCAGGCTTGAATATCTTTTATTACAGCATAATTTTTCATTTCGGAAAGCTGCCATTGTCTTCCTAATTCTGTGCTACAACTGACTCTGTCAAAATGAGTTTTGAAAGTGTTAGGATTTTCTGAGACCATACACACGAGTAACATCACCTCACTTCTTGGGCTTCTTGCCAATAGCACGTGCTTATTAGCTCCATTTATTTTCTGACATTGAAGAAGGCATTGATCGTGGAGGAACCGTGCCTTCCTGTTGACTTGGTTCTGGTTTCAAGTTCTCGCAGCCCTCAGAGGATGTTTGGGTGGGGGGTTTTGTTGTTATTTCTTCGCTGGTGATGGTTCTGTCCTTACACAGCCGTAGGGCAAAATAAAAAAAAAGGCAAACCAGATTATAGCGACTATGCTGAATAAAAATACAGCTAGGGATGTATGTAAAATTCCTGTGAGATAAAAAGACTTTTCTCTGCCACTGGTTAGTGCTGCAGATCTGAGAGAGTGACATGAGCACGCTGCCTTCACTCTGGAGGTGGTGTTTGCTCCTTTAATTACAGCACCACAAAATGAGAAAGAAACTTTCTATTGCAAGAAACTTTTCTAGCTATAGATTTTTGTTCCATGGAGCAGCGTGCTGTATGTTATGAGGTTACTTTCTTTCTTAGGCTTGGCAGGGACTCATAAAAGGAGCACCAACACCACTTTACTATGTGATGCACAGCCCATGCAGAAGTCATAAGCAATCTGCCTCAAGCTGAGAAAATCTCACTGAGCTAGTCAGATACAGAGGGATTTGGAAGGTCATAATTTTTCTGACTATCCGACTGTAACTAGACACGCAGGAGTTAATGTGTTTGACTTTATTTACCTTTAAATACATGTAGGCTACAAATGGAGCCTGTTTGCTGTCTCAAGCCAGGTTTGAAGCTTTCACATTCCACTAGCATCACTGCTGTCCAGAGACAATTTTAATGTATGAAAATGGTGTTGACAAAGCTTGTGTTGATCTGTTGTTATGTTGTTTGTCTTAGAATTATCTCTAAAAAATCCGGAAAACACTTCTGTGCATCCAAACTTCCTTAGCAGAGTTATTCATGTTGTCTCTCAATTTAACTCCTTGGTTTCTGGTCATTCTGCTAATGGCCAGTAAGAACAGAAAATTATGAAATTTGCTGAACTCCTCACAGATGTGAGGATCACAGCGCCCCTCACTGCTCATACATAGCCTTCATGTTCTGTCTGAGATATAAGTGAGATAGTCATAGTCTCAACTATGATTATTTCTTATTTAAGTGTTTTCATTGCCAAGAGGTCCTATGCAATTGCTAGGAGTGCTCCTACCTGGATGCAGCAAGGCAAAGCCAACAGGAGAGCCTGCTCCATGAAGAGTTCACATCCTGACCACAGAGACTCTGTTTTCACTCAGAGTAATGATGAAATTACACAAGGCAGGTGAGTGAAGGGCAGATGCCTGGGCGCAGTACACTTCTTACTTTTGAGAGCACTTCCCTACTGGGAATTCCGTCTGCAAAGTGAAGAAGCAATACAAGTAAAAGAAATCAGAGACGTGTTTTCTTAACAAGTGCATGTATATTTACATGTAGATGCGTGTGTCTCAACACTTTGAACAAACTTTATTTGGGGCCCATGTATGCTATTCTCTACAAGCAACCAAATTAGCTTCAAAATATGGTAATGGATGGCAGGGACCTGCATCGTTTGGAGCAGGCAAAGTGACCAGGAGGCTTGGCACAGCCAAATACCCTCTGAATGAACAAAGTGGTTTGGGTTGACCAAAATCGTATTTTGATGTAATGAATCTCTTTTTGACTGAAAATAACTATCTTAAGGTGTCTTTGGGGCGGTGTGTGTGGGGGGAAGGGGGGGGTGTTGGGGGCTGTTCTTAATTCTCTTGAATCTTGTCTTTAAGGAGTTCTCAGCCCTGCCATGGAAAGGAGGAGAGCCTTACTCACAACTGCTCTCCACCCTAACCTGCAGCACGGTGCTTTTCTACCTGATGTGATTTCTTTTATGAAAGTACCAGCAGAGGTTAACGCTTCATTAACAAATTCCACCTCTTCTTTAAAGAAACACTTTTTTTTATTTCCTAAGATCTCTCACTTCCTAATTAATTCCTCTGTCAATGTTTTTCACAGTGCCTCGGCCAAGGGAGTTTAGTCTTTAATGAATTAAACAGCAAAGTATTTTAGTCTTAGGGCTCCAGATATATTGGCTATTTAATTCTGGTGTGCATCACTCTGTTCCACCCTCTTAGGCCAGACTTCTTATCTAGGGGGAATAGCAATTTTTACCAACCAGGATAATGGTAATTTATGAAAGTGCCATATGTGTTTCCTCTCTTCTGTCTCCCAGCTCAATAGCCATTTCTACACGCCCATGTTGAATTGTAGCATTTTGATTCTTTTTATAAAAATGAATAAATAAGTTGTGCACTCCAAAAACATTCATTTTTTTTCCTGAATTTTCCATTTGATAAATTTTGTTGAGGAGATGGCAAACTGCAATGTGGGAAAGGAGAGGGGAAAGGAAGACCCTGGCATTGCTTGACTTCCAGAGAAAATGCAATATGGGTCCACTTCTTGTGTTTAATTTCCTTCATCCTGAAGGCTGAACTGGTGAACATCCCTCTTCAGTTATGCTCTGGAAGAGAAAAACACACTTCACACCAGTAGAGCTGAGGGGAATGGCAGCAAGAGAAGGGCTGATATCTCCTGTGAAAGAGAAGACGGCAGAAGATGAGCATGGAGAAAAAGTGCAGAGTAAATTGAAGCCTCTACTTCTGTTGAAGTGTTTTGTTTGGTGTTTAATATTCTAATCCTCAAGCTCAGCTTTTGAAGGTATTTTATACCCTAATCATATGGGCTGCACAGAGAAGGGGAGGTTCATAGGCTCTCGGCACTGAAAAGCCATATAGCAAAGGGAACACCTGTTACATGATCATAGAATTATAGAATGGTTTGCATTGGAAAGGACCTTAAAGATCATCTAGTTCCAGCCCCCCTGGAAGTTATGGAAGAACTTGGAAACACATTTTTCTCCCTGAAAACAAAATGTGACCTTCCAGTCATTTCTCAAAGCTTCTTTTTTTTTTTTTCTTTCCAGTTGAGGACCCCAACAAACTATTCATTCTCCATTTGCCACTAACATCAAGTCTGGAAAATATCTAGGTTGATGTCTAACATAAATGTTCTACAGTATATTGCAAAGGGCCTCAGTCCCCAGAATTTCATTATGACATGGAAAAGTCAGCAATCGTTCTAATTATGAATCTTTTGTTTATGTTTTCAGATCTATGCTTCCAAAAAATTAAGACTGCCAATCTCTGCAAAACAGGACTCGCAAATGAAAAACTATTGGTTTCTATAACAGTAATGCACTGGGATTTTACATCGCTGCAGATGATGATTAAAGCAATCAGCTGAAAATGGCTGAGACTCAGTCTGATAGGCTGACCGTCTTAATTATCTACTTCATTAATTGGCTGTCTGCAGTTTGCTACTGTCTTCATTTTCAGGAGTTTTGGTATTAAATTCTAAGCAGATCCGAAGGCCACTCTGAGGTTAACTGAAATGTGTCTCCTTGTAACAGCCATATTATAAATTCACTGCAGATTCAGAACAAAATTAGTTCAGCCTCCAAGCACCAAAACTGACTATATTGCTGGAAAGGCCTTAACAATTATGATTACTCCCAGCAGTATATCTTCTTCCAGTCAACATTAAATCAAGCCACTATCAATGTCAGGTCTTAGGCTAAGCTGCAGGCACTTTTGCTGTTTCTGATTTAGGGACAGTACCCTTCAGACACCCAAATGACTGTCAGTGTTTTAAGTGACAGTGAGGATAACAGAGTATTCTATGGATTTTCTGCCAAGTGAGGTTCAAGGAAATGGAAGCTATGTATATTTGTGCTTTTCCTTGAGTCATTTTGCCAGATGTACCAATAACATAGAACAAAATAAAACATTTTAGACACAAAAGTCTATATACTATGCTATAAAATTAAATTTTAAAAGGTAAGAAAGAGAAAATCATGTTCTATCAACATATTTTCAATCAATTTACCGAACTGGAAAACTCTTAATCCAATGACAGAAGGTTAAAACAATAATTGTTTGGTTATATATGCCAAATCTCTATAACTGCAACAGGAAAAAAAATCTCATAATTTCATGAAAATAAACTGTAGCACCTACTTTTTTTCAGAGATCTTGTAAAGGAAGCCAAATAAACCGTATTTTATCTCTGTTTACAAAACATACAATATCAACCACGAAAGTGGGCTCACCGTGAAAATAAACAACAAATGAAAATTAGTGTGTGATTGCCTGGTGTAAATAAAGAAACAAACACTTGCGCAGGTCTTAAAAAGAAAAGAAGAGGAGGGTGGGGTTTTTTCCCAAAAAGTTATCAGTGACTTTGGATTACTGTAATTAGGATTCCCAGACTTGGACCTTAAAGGAGTTATGGTTTTCATAGGTTAAATCCTCCAGAGAGTCTGGGTTGGGTACATCTGCTCTGAAGAGTGTCTCAAGTAAGCCATAATATATAACATTAGCATGGTATGGTATGGCATGGTATGGTATGGTATGGTACATCACATTACATTATATTGCTACAATATATATTGATATATATGGATATATTATTATAATGTAATATAGTATTTCATCGCTATAGAATATACCAGTATATTATATATTTATATTTTATCATATATTTTAATAATATATAATATAACACGACATAATTTTCGACAAATATCTGGCAAATGGAGTAGAAACAACCCCCATGAGATTTCAGCAAGAAGTTTGCTTTAGAGAAGGATACCCAAAGAGAGAGCCAGGGTAATGTAGAGAAGAGAACTGCAGACTAGTTCAACAGCCACACTACGAAGAGAGAGGAACTGTGGCTGCAAAGAGTTGACAATCAGACTTTCCATTAGTAGCCCAGGAGCTCTTAAACTGGGCAAAATGGGGCAGAGCCACGGTTCCCCAAGCCCTGCTTCCCAAGCAGTGAGCTGTCAGCTTTTGCCGCAGCTCTCTGCTTGAATCCTTGCTTTGCTGCATTTGGGGCAAACATGTCAGTGAGCAATTTCTGTACTGTTCCCGAGCAGGTTGGGATAGGCACCAGCACATCGGTTTAGTTGCTGAACCCCAAAGGGCTTTGCCACCTTATGTATGGTTGCCATTAGGGAAAAGCACCAGTGATATAAATGAGAACAGGGGAGAAAAAAAACTATATTGCAGTTTTGGCGAGGAAATAAAAGCATGTATAAAAATTAAAGTCTTTTATTTCACGGGCATGGCCTCAAAGCAGCAGGTCGGCAGAACAGGATGCAGACTTGTTTTAAAACAATCTGGGATAAATTGCTCATAGAAAAGAAATCCACTTCAAACACGTGAAGAGGAGCATTGTGTCCAAGCTGCCTTCCCATTTCCCTGGACCTCTGGAGATTCATTTCCTCGCCTGGACTCCTGTTCCCAATGAGACAACCAAGAACACGGTTAAGTGAATATTCTACATGCTGGAGATGGTTAGATTAGGATACAAGCTGTACAGCTGTATTCAGCACAAGGGGAAAAAAGAGCCTTGGATAGCAGCACAGCACCTGAGGTAAAAGTCACATCTCACGGGAACTCAAAGCTTCATTAAAAGAAAGCAGAGCGAGCAGATCCCCGAGTCACTGGCGCATACGTTAGAGCAGGGAGCAGCACTAGCTGCAGGAGGGCTGGAGTGATGAGCAGCACCTACCGCAGCACAGCACAGGCAGCGGGTAGGAGCTAGATCAGAGCTGGGCGCGGAGCTGGGAACACATCCTGGCAACTCACCAGAACTGCTTTCTGCTCACACGGGTAACTCACAACAGCTCAAACAAGATTTAAGGTTGTGATCCACAAGCAAGACCACTTGTCTTTGACAGCAGTTTTTCCGTGTAGTGCCAGCTAGTCCCTGTGGCAAAAGTGGCAGCCTCTAAAAATCAGTGGGACAGATAGGAAGGGGCAGGAAATGCAAGGTAAGTTATCTTCACCCAGACTCAGAGCGGTGAGAGCCACACTGTGCCATTCAGGCACACACAGCAGCCAGCAGTGGCCTCCAGCCTTGGCTCCAGCTCACCTGCAGCCTATGGCACTTTGGCAGCTGCTGCTGGGACGAGGATGGGAGGCAGAGCCTGGCACCGTCTCCCGCCACCCCGTTATCTCCTGCTTCAGAGATCGGGCTGAGAGAAGAGGAAGAAACCATTTAGTCTTTTACTCTGTGAAGCCATCTGGAGCGAGAAGGTCCCCACCGGAGAGTTAGTGAGGTTTAGAAGGCCATTGTGCCACCTGAGCAAAGGGGCTTAAATCTAAGGTTTCAAGGAGTAAGTAATAAAAGTAATGGGCTCTCTGGGTTAACTAAACAATACTTAATACTTCAAATCTCATCCTGCTGTGGCAACTCTTTGCAGCTTTATTTAGTACAAGAAACACATACCATCTGTTCTCTGAGAGCAGATAAGAGACATCTGTGAGGTGTAACATCCCCACAGGATCCCAGGCGTTTTACTCGAAATCTCCAGGGTTCTCTTGGATACACCTTGGACAAACATCTCCTCAAAAACCTGACAGAGTTTTTGAACCCAGAGACACAGAGGGTGTTTGATGCAGCAGTGCGAGTAGAAAACCAGATGGATGAGATGCTCAGATTGTCAGTGCAGGTTTCTGCTTCAGATGCGGCAAGAACACCCACGTGTGGATGTAGCCACAGAGTATACACCACCCCGTCTCCAGCAGAACAAGCTTAAATCTGCTTTCATGATTGTCTGATTTTCTTTTTAGCAAAGAGAAGCAGCACCTCTGCACCAGTAAAAAATCTTGGGAGGCTATTTAACATTACTTCAAGAGCTCAATTATTCTTAAGAAAATCTTGACAATTATTCCCCTGCCTTTAAGACAAATGAACAAGTAATCCCTTGAGAGAGAACAAAAGTGGATGGCTGGGCAAAGAGAAACATTCACTTTTGCAGGTTTCGTTTGGCCAGACACTGAGAGGGCTTAAGAGTGAGGCAAATGCAGGTGTCTTACAAAGTAGAATTACCCCTTCTCCTTACAACACCCTTGCCTTCAAAAATCCACCATGTTCAGCACCAAATATTAGTGTTAAGTGTTAGAAAAAATGACAGTGAGAGTTCTCTACCTGGCAGGCTGAAGCTCGTGCTTTGCCATTTCATTCCCAGAGTGGTGACCGCACCTGAAACACCAGACACCACAAGTCCCACCAGCAGCACGGTCCCTGCTCCAGCTGCTTCTGAGGCAGCGTCCCCAGCTGTTTCCTTCTGATCTGTGATCTCCTTGCAGCTAGTAGGGCCATCTTCAGCCTCAGCTATAACCAGGACCGCAGGTTTCCCTATAAGCAAAGGAATGCAGGAGCATGGTCACAACAGTGGGGTGGGACAAAGGGACCAAGCGAGGAGGATGCTGGCAACAGTGGATAAAATACCTTTTTAGTCCAGCTTCATATTCAATGGCCCATTTCTTTCCTATTCTCTTACAGTTTATGCCAGAGGATAACATCTTCTGGTGCCTATGTGAGAAGCACACCATGCCGGGACAAACAGCCTTAATAACTATTCCGTAACCAATAGGATAAATGAAAACAGAAGGGCATTTTAAGGACAAGTTATGGTTTTCCCTGAAGCTTTGCAAATTTGATACACTTCACAGAAGTTACCAAGAATAGGGAAAGTTTACTGTCTTTGGATCATTTATAGATAAACCCGATGACAAGGTGTAGGAAAAATGTTTTGGTTTTTCTGCAGTCAGCCAAGTGGACAGACCCTTAGGACTGAAATACTCTGCAAGTGCAGCACTACATTGCTTTTGGATCTAATACGTCCTTAGGCAAAAATCATCTCTCCATTTTTCCACTGCCTTCAAAGAACATATTGACAGGCAGAATGTGGCAATTTTAATTAATGGGGCGAGGAGAGAAAGCTGTTGATTTTGTCTCCGAGAAATTTTCCCAAATGGCCATGTTACTCAATCAGTGAAGAATATTATTTCAGACAGTGGTACAAAGGCTTGGTATGTTTGCCAGCTCTGATCAAGATTGATGGCTCCGGCAACAAACAGCACAAGCGGACATATTCCAGCTTCCCGAGCTGTTTAAACGCTATGAAGGCTGCTCCCTTGGTGGAGCAAAACTGTAAGGAATAATGACAGAGCTACAGTCTTTAAGCTAAATAACACTTATTTACCTAAAGAAAAGGTAGTTGATGAAAAAGACTCCAATAACCCGAATTCCTCCTTTGAACACCCACCCCGTTCTGTTCTTCTTTCAATATGCCTGAATTCACAGGTTTAAAAACTGATATGGCCATTGAAAGAAGGCGCTTATTTAAAAGGAATTAAAATAAAATCATTTTGTTCAGATAAAAAGTGCAGTGGCCATTAAATACTCAAATGTGTTTTTTCCTGTTTAAACTTTAGGTAGGCACTTTGCCAAGTGTTTCAGTGAAGTTAGGCCTTAATTACTATTTTTCAAAATCCAGTGGTTGTACTGTAAAATGTACTGATTTTCCCTGACTAGATGTAAATGAAAGGAACCGATATTTTTCATGTCCTGAAGTCTTTACCTAGTCCAAGGAGGGATTGAGTTCTCCCTGACTTAAGCGGAACATTAAATTGAGGATGTATGTAGCAGGACTTTTAGGATTTGACCTGTTACAGGCTTGTGCAGCCTTTGGGTGTGGGCTACAGTCCTTATGGATCACACAAAATGTTCCCTAAAGTTTACAGAAAAAAGTTGTAATAAACAATTCTAGAGGAAAGAACTCTGGAATTGTCCAAATTTCCTCTGGGAAATCTTGAGGGACTCAGTTAAAAATATGGAGCTTTTATATAGTGATCTTAATCCTGTGAAATTTTTTTTTTTTTCATCATCCTGTTGTCACAAGCTATTTGGTAAAATGAGCGATGGTTTTATTTTGTCTGTCTGATATCTGTAGAGCATAAATGCTATATAACAATAAGAAAAAATAAACCATGCAGCTATCTTCCAAAACTGCTTATTCTAGCAAATATTTTTCTTATAAAAACAGGTTGAAAGGTTGAAATTTGATGTAAAAAGCAATATTTACTAATTTAATTTTCTAACCATATTTTTAAAGGTTGGAAGGAATAATTGATTTTAAAACGCAGGGGAAAAGGAATCTCAGGTGGTTCTAATTTGTTAGAAGAAATGAAAAACTAATGGAAGGAGAATGGAAGCTTGCAGTGGCAAGGACCAGCAGGAAGAAGAGTCTTCCCCCAAAGCCTGAGGTGCCCTTGCAGAACTGCTTCACTGCTCTGCAGCTTGAAGAGGAAAGAGCCGTCACATCAGGAGAGATGCTGGCGCTGGGTATGGCAGGCTGATCTGCTCCCCATATAACAACCACAGCAACTAAGAAAAAGCAATGGGTGATAGTAGTAGGCGACTGTTTTCTGAGAGGTACAGAGGCATCCATTTGCCAGTGTGATGCACTCTCTAGAGAGGTGTGCTGCTTACCAGGGGCTTGTATCAACCCCACAGGAGACCTGGTTACTTAGGACATGGAGAAGTCTGTGGTACTCAACAACTTTTTTACCTCGGTCTTCACCAGCTCTAGCCACACTGCCCAAGTCACTGAAGGCAAAGGCAGGAACTGGGAGAATGAGGAACCGCCCACTGTAAGAGAAGATCAGGTTCGAGACTATCTAAGGAACCTGAAGGTGCACAAGTCCATGGGATCTGATGAGATGCATCCACAGGTCCTGAGGGAACTTGCAGAGGAAGTTGCTAAGCAACTATCCATTATACTGAGAAGTCGTGGGTGCCCAGTGAAGTTCACACCAACTGGAAAAGGGGAAACATAACCCCTATTTTTGAAAAGGAAAAAAAAGGAAGACCCGGGAGACTACAGGCCAGTCAGTCTCACCTCTGTGCCTGGCAAGATCATGAAGCAGACCCTCCTGGAAACTATGGTAAGGCAAACAGAAAATAAGGGCGTGATTGGTGACAGACAACAAGGATTCATTAAGGGCAAATCATATCCGGCAAACTTGGTGTCCTTCTATGATAGGGTTACAGCACTCATGGATAAGGGAAGAGCACCTGATGTCATCTACCTGGACTTGTGCAAAACTTTTGACACTGTCCCACATGGCATCCTTGCCTCTAAATTGGAGAGACATGGATTTGATGGATGGACTACTTGGTGGATAAGGAACTGGCTGGATATTTGCACAATGAGTTGTGGTCAAAGGCTTGATGTCCAAGTGGAGACCAATGACAAGTGGCATTCCTCAGAGGTCAGCATTGGGCCAGTGCTGTTTAACATCTTTGTCAGCAATACGGACAGTGGGATTGAGTGCACCCTCAGCAAGTTTGCCAATAACATCAAGCTGTGTGGTGCAGTCAACATGCTGGAGGGAAGGGATGCTGTTCAGAGGGACCTGGACAGACTCGAGACGTCAGCCCGTGTGAACCTCATGAAGTTCAACAAGGCCAAGTGCAAGATCCTGTACGTGGGTCAGGGCAATCCCAAGCACAAATACAGGTTGGGTAGAGAATGGNAAGTCCATGGGATCTGATGAGATGCATCCACTAGATGATCTTTACGGTCGCTTCCAACCCAACCATTCTGTGATTCTGTGATTCTATGATCCCTCTATCTCAGGGCCAACTAATGCATTTTCTAATTTTCCATTACATCTGCCTTCCTCTCATCAGTTCACTAAAACTGGGAACATCCTAAAGATGCTAATTATTTGCTTACAACTTTTTCCTTCTGAAGGCTGCCATTCAACAGGACACTCACTCTAGGTTGGACCCCTCTAATCCACCAAGCTCATTCCTGTGCACTTATGTGGACAGAGGAAAGTAAGAAGCGATCTACAGTACCCCCTACCTATCAGGGCTGATAGAGGTCACCTTTTCCATGCTGCCTCAGCTGCGAAATTAAATTTTATGCCCTTGTTCACAATGAGCTGTGCTTGACTCAACAGCAGTCCCGTTTGTGAAGGCAAGCAAAGTTTGGGACCAAGGTGGGACTCAACATGGTCACTCAGGTGCTGCATCCTCTTTGCCAATAGGTCCCCCTGCTCTGACATTTATTTGGCCACCTACCTGTGTGCATTAAGCAGCACGTCAGGCCACGGGTCGACGGGTTGCTGAGCATGTAACAGTAAGACCTGGGAAATGCAATGTAATGTCTTGTCAGAAATAAATTGTACAAGTTATAGGTCACTCCTCTGTGTGCAGAAGTGGCTGTTACTGTCTCAGAGTATCTACAGCTTTGCATGCAGCCAGGCAACTGGGCACTTTATCAGTATTTTAAAGCATATTCAAATAGAAATGTTGGTTTGAATATTCCCCAAAGCCAGTCCCTGCTTTCACCAATATGTGATCCAGGAAAGTCTTTCATGGCATCAGAAGTGACAGTCGGGGATTATCGCTCATGCCATTTGGTCTGTACACCACGGCTCCCTGGCCAGCACTTTTTTGCAGCTGAAATTACTACAGCTGTCAGAGCATCGCAGACAGCATATAGACAGCAGCAACTCATTGCCTGATTTTTTCCTTGTAGTTCTGTGATGTCTATAGTCTGATGGACACAAGCTCTTTAAAATTCCTTTCCCTATGCATAATTTCACAAATGTTGAAGAGAGTCTGCACATTTTCCATCATTACCCATTTTTTCCTAATGTTTCCCCTTCAGAAACCAAATGAAGTGTGGCAATGCAGAGCAGGCAATGGCTAGCTTGACAGATTTCTTTATATATATTTACACCTCAAAGACAACAAGAATCTTGAAAAAAAAGACATTCAAAGTGATGGTCCTTTACACGGAACAATAATCCATCAGTCCTTGCTAGAGTGAATAAAACTCCTCCCCTCAGGGGATCTTAGCAATTTACGTCATCCTTCTAGATACGCAAGAGGCATATTGTGAGGTTTATCTTCACCTCACTTTAGCTCTCTGTTCATTTTATTTTGTACTTAGTCTAAGTTAACTGCCTACATTTTATTCACAGAATCANGTACTCCAGGTGGGGTCCCACTAGAGCAGAGTAGAGGTGCAGGGTCACCTCCCTCGACCTGCTGGCCACACTTGGTTTGATGCAGCCTAGGATGAAGTGAAGAGAGAGAGTGAAGAGGTATTTCTAGAGGTTACCCATGGCCCTTGACTTCACATGGCTAAAGTTAGAGGACATAAACTTTGCTCTTATATTTAATTCTTTTTCCTAAAATTACAGAGAGATCAGCATTCATTCCCTCACTCCCTTTAGAAATCACCAGCCTCAGTTTATGTCTTGTGGTTTAAGAATTTCTGTTCAATCTCATTATAGACCACAGATCTTTAGTTCCTCAAACAACTTTATTTTAATAAAAGAAGCTTAATGATTATGCAGTTACCCCTCTTTCCATAGACACAGCAATGCAGACCCTTTCCTCCTAGTTCTATGACTCCTTCAGCCATGTCTTATCCCACAAAGTTAGTGTCACTCATCCTCATTCAATCTTTCATCTGCTTCCAGGTTGCCATCATTGCATCTGCTCTGGATGTCTTCTTGAGTTCCTTGTCATTTCTCTGCTTCTTCTCCCACTTCTGTACACACATTGATAGACACAGACTAAAATAAACCAAAATATAAATTACCTTCATATTCAATGTCAGGTCCCTCGAGGAATTTGTTCAACCAGCTGCCCAAGCCCCTGCTTAAACCTGCATGAAGCTCAGCTTCCAATTTTCACAGCTATTGCTAAATGAGGAGGCATTTAATCATCCCATCATTTGTCTTGGAAGTAATTTGTCACATCCAGCAGCTTCAGTGAAGTGGTTTAAATTATTATCCTACAGTAAAATAGTATTTTTAAAAAATCAGAACAAAATGAAAGATATAGAGGCATTTTAAAAATGATAGTGAGCATATGTTACTTTTTAACTGGGCATGTGAACATAGGATGCTATGGTCGGTATCATGCACATTTGGTTCAGCTAAAAATCACAACATCCTGAAATTGCAGTTTAATGATTGTCACATGAAAACAGCAGCCATCAAAGATGACAGTAGTTTACAGACACCGGTGGATTAAAAACCTTGCTGCTAGAGCAATTTCACAGAAAGATCTGTATTTTCTGTAAAACCTCCTGGTTGCTTAAAGCCCAAAACTAAGGTCTAAAAAAAGAAAGCAAATCTTTTTGCTTTCTATTCATTGCACAATTCACATCTAGCTCTAAATTTGATGCCCTGGCATACCCTGGCCAGCTGCTGCCCCTCCAGAAAAATACATATTTTCTGTAGATCCTCTATCTCCTCAGCCAGTCCCAGTCAGACATCTCAGACATGCTGGGTCTCTGGGGTAGCACAAATTCCTCACATGAAAAATCTAATTCATCCCCTTTTAGTCATATTTTTTTTTCTTTTCTATGTGCAATTTCCATTTTATAATACAGATTGATCTCGGTCTTCTACTGCACTGCTTGACACAAAGTACCTCCATTTTTTCCCTATAACCTGCACCTATGGTGAAGGGACCATAGGGAGCAATTCTGCTCTTGGCACAGAGATGTGCTTGTGGAAGTGTCTACATATTCCCAAATTACATTTGTCCTCTACTCTGTGCTGTGCACTTCCTACCGAATCAAACCAAACAGCTAAGCTCTTTAATTTTTTCCCCTCATCTTCCTTAATAGATGCTTTTACTTTAACAGCAGGTCCATTATTTTATAAATGATGTTGTTGTTGTTACTGTGTTATGCTACTGTGTAGATGCTCATTGTTCTCAGCACTGTAGAAAAACAAATGCAGACAGCCAGGAACTTCAGGAAACCAGGGAGATAGTGCTGGTCTCCATGACAGACACTAGTCTTGGCACATAAGGAACTTCATAGTCATCAAGGTTCTAAAAATGCCAACGGAATGGAAAGAATTTTAGGGAGTAATTTGCGGAAGAGCAGTGTGGACAGTAGGAGGGTGTTATTGGTAAGTAATTTTTCCCCAGCCATGAGGCACAGAATAGGTGAAAGGACAAAGATGGTCATTTGGAAATTGGTCAATATTGGGAGGACAGCTGGCATTGTGGGCAGTGTATAGGCCATGGTGAACTTCTTGGGCTCAAAACGAAGATAGACAATTCAGATTTGACATTATAGAGGACTGGGGAGCAGCAAAGAACAGAGAGAGAGAAGGTGCACAATTACTGTAGACCCTCTGTGCAACCCATGGCAACTCTTGGTACCAGGGGTACAGTCCAGGAAAGCTACGTGGGTCTCATTTTGGGCATACCTGTACCAACCCACGCAGCTACACTGGCTGAAGTCTGCCACTAGGACATGCCTTACAGAACAGACAAGGCAGGCAGTTTCCTGGAGAGCTCTGTTGAAAAGATAAACAGATTTCATGAAAAAAAAACCCCAGTGCTGACGCGTTTCAGTTCAGGTTAGCATGGTTACAAACTGCATTGGCAGCCCAACTGTTGTCTGCATGTTGTGATAAATATTCTCTTGGACATATCTACATGCACTGCTTTTCACAGTAGGTAGGTGTGTGCTGCTGAGATGTTTTACTGCGAGAGAAACATAGCAGTAACCTATAGAAACACTGTGTGAAACCGGAGTGGATCCTACACTGTGGTGGGTAAGGTGGGGAGCCACGAGCTAACGCAGCAGCTTGGAGCCAGCAGTCCTTGCCAGCTTTCATACCACAGTGATTTATGTAGCAGTTTTCTAAAAGTATTTTTCCCCGATATTTAATCATAAGGTAACCCTGAGGTTTCAAAAGCATTCAAAACTCTTGGAAAAGGCACTTCCCTTCTTTGGATATTTCCACTGAGTGTAACTAAATACTTAGCTATCAGGCTCTTTAATCTAATACCTCAACGGCAGTTTTGTAAGTGCCATGTATAATTGGTAGTTCTTAATGCTACTAATAAGCTAACTTCAACATGCTGGGTATTCTTTAGCTCATGGTATGGCTTAATAGTTATCTATAATGTCTCCTCACTTTTGTCCTCATCAGTTTATACCAATAAAACATATAAAAATTTTGAACTAGAAATTATTCCATTTTTGAGCTAGGAATGATTCACTTTTAACCCAGACTGTCCCTTACCAGCTTTACTTTTCAGTTCACCATTCTGCAAGTTGAAAGAACATCATAAAATATCAAAATCTCAAATATACATGCTTCTAATAGTTACAAGTTACAAGTCTGGCACAAAGTTTTTGTTTCACTGGCAAGGTAACGAAGAGAAGTGCTCCACACTTCCCTTGATCTAGTGCTTCTAATCCACTGGTGAGCTCTTTGGTGCATGCCAAAAAAGATCACCCTCGTAACAGGGCTTTGGTAATGGTTGGAGAGAGACAAAGAAGCAGAAGAGGTTAATCGGGCTCTTCTTGGAAGAAAAAAGTTATTAGGTAGGTAATAGATTCTGTAAGGAACCATGCAAACCACACTGAAATCAGTTAGGAGAACACCCTAAAGCACCCTTATAGAAAAAGTTGGTAGCTGCTTTTCAGCTTTGGAAGGGCAACCAACCTTGCTGTAGAGGCTCCCAGCAGGAAAATGTGGCACATCCACTGATGGTCTGACACCTCATACACTCAGAAGTCTTGTACTTCTCTGTCAACAAGTAGGCATACAAATTCCACTAAAAAAGAGACGTAAATTTTAACAATAGTTACATTAAAGTGAAATTGGAAGAGCTGAAATAGATTTTGCAGAGCAAACAATGGCAAGTTTGAACACTGAAAAAATGGTGCAAATCTGCTGGATGCAGAATGATGGAGGAATCTGTTGGTCTGCGGGGTAATGAGGGGTTTCAGGGAGTATTTTGAGAAGGCAGATGATTTTCTATTCCAAACATATTCCCACTGGGCCTACTCCTTCTCTTCTGTATATTCCTCAGAGGGCTTATTACATCTCCAAGAACTCTGAAGGAGCCAAAGTATTCAAGAGAGACTTAAAGTGCCTATATTAACCACAAAATATAGATATCACCTGTGTTAAAGGAAGGCACATGGTACTTACGAAGTCATTCAAAGCACGAATAACACCAGCAGAGAAAGGAGAAGCCTGTAGAAGGGCATACAGGAAAGTAACATTTACTTCAGGCACTGTGACATTTTTTTCTTTGCACCGGGACATTTTGCCTTTTAACAGCTCCTGGACTTGGAAAGAAACCACAAAATTTCACTGGAAGTGTCCCAGAAAACAGCAGACCCGCCTCTGGTTGGCTCATCAGAGGCCTCAGTCGTTTTCTCTGCCCTTCTCAGCTCCACAATGAGAAAGATCCGTGTCTTCCTCAACTCCAACAGCACAAGCCCTTAGATTTCTAATTTTGTTAATCAGTTGGTAACGGTTTTAGGTCTGAGCCAAAATAATTTCCGTTCACGGAGAATGGCCCCACAATGACAATAGCCGTGTTTGGAGTAGTGGTGCTGCAATATTGCTAACATTTGAAAAAACAGCAGAACAGAGCAGACAAAACTCGTGGATCCATACAACAGTGAGTTTATAGTGAATACACAAATTAAGTCTGGTGTAAGTTATGACTTTTGCCATTCACGCAGTTTCTTCACTCCATTTTTTCGTTAACATTTCTAGCAACTATGAATGTTATGACTCATAAAAAAATGTTGATTTTTTTTATTGCAGTAGGTTTAAAATTTAATAGTCTTGATACAATAACGGAAGCATTTCTATGTACAATACAAAACACAGTATTTGCAAAACTGTGAGCAATGTAGCTTTCTAAGTAACCACATCTTGTAATTCTTTAAGTGAAAATGCATTAGCACTTCTCCAGGCATAATAAAATATGAAATAAGCAAGGAATATATTAATATTATTACTATGAGGAAGAAGAGAAAGCACCAATTATAAAACATGCTACAGTTCTTTGAGCTCCACTTTAGTCACCCGAGTTCAAAGTGCAGAAACTGAAAACTCATCTGGTCCTGAAGATACGTCATGATTATGATGTACTACATTTTTGGCAGTAAATGACTTTAAGAGCTTAATTTTTTTCAAGTAGTTATGTGCACAGTAACCCATTAGGTAGAACAACAAACTTTCCCCACTCTTCAGGGCTGTGAACTATACAGGGCAGAGGGACCTCTAAAAGTTAAAGGCTATGGTCGTGACCTTACAACCTTGTCCGTCCAGCTCTGGATATTTTATTCCAATTGAAATGACATGATTTTTGCATCTAATTTTGAAATAGGACACCTGCCACCAGTTTCTGAACCACTGATGTCAGTAGGGTTTCTGATGCTGATTTTAGAAGGGACAGAGGCAAACCAAGAACTCCAGACTTGAAGCCTATAAAAGTCAAAGAAAAAACTCCTGTTGGCTTATTCAAGCTTTGGACCTGGTCCTTATTCATTTACCTTCACTAATTCCTGAACATGGCTTATGGGCTAACTGCGTCTGACTTTTCTGGACAAGTTCACTTAATTTTTGTGCTGAGTCTATTGTTAATACTCCAGAACTAGATGTTTTTTACTATATTTAGATTGTTCAGAGTGATGTCATTAACCTTCGGTTTTATGTTAAAGTCTCTTTGTTTGATCTGGAATTTGACAGGTGCTATTTGAGCAAAACTGAGTGAAAAATGCTCAGCCTGGTATTAGAGACGCCTACAAATCAGCATTCCAAAATCTCCTTGAAAATAAAGAGATACGATGTACCACACAGCAAACCAAATTCCAGTTAAACGACAGTAGGTTCATTACTGAAATTGTGATCCAAGTTGCCGCAGAAAAGCGGTGCGTGTTTACAGAAAGGGCATGCAGGTATTTCATTTGCAGGGCTAATCTCACCCATAATTATACTCTGAGGTCCTGGGGCTTCATTCTTCTTGTTGACTGATAAAATAGAAAAGTTTTAAGACAACTTCAAGTTCCAGACGCAAAATGAAAAGCTTTTAACAGTGTCTGTGAACTGCAGAGTGTGAGCAACAAGCAACATCAGGGGGAGGATGCACTGGACGTGCAGGATGAGATGAAAAATGGCCGTGTTTTGCAGAAATTAGCTCTCTAACTTCTAGCTAAATTGAAAAAGGTTACATTTCTATATCTGGGAAATGACCTTCAAAAATTGTTGTCAAAATGCAGTGTGTGTGCGTCCATTCCCCATGGTAAGCACTTTAATGGAAGCTACTATTAGAGGTCTCTGGTGCTTCTTGCTCTCATTGTGGCTTCATAGGATCCATCTACACCCAATTTTTACCCATGATGACTTCAGCCAGGTCTTTCCCTGCATACTAGCTCCCAGCCCTGCATTAGGAACCCTGCCCGACAGCCAGGCACCAGCAGCAGCGTGTGCATGTTCCAGCCCTTGGTTGGAAGCAGGTTGAACAGGGACTTCTCTCACCTGAGCCAGAAGCTGCTATCTGTTCTGCAGGGACGATCTCAGATAAATGACAGTATGCTTCTCTATACAACGCATGTTTGAGTCCACTAATATATGCAATATTCTCTTGCATTTGTCCTTCATGAATGGGAAAACTGGGATTAAGGACACAACTGCAGGAGACGTCCACAGCCATAGGAAGCAGAGGACAGCACAGGCTGAGCCCAGGGTTTACCTTCTGAATCTGTCCCTTTTCAAGGATATTTCTTTCACTCCTGCCTGGCTTTTTTGCCCTGTATGCACTATATGGCATTCTACAGAAAAACTCATAAAACAGAGCTAGGGAAGACGCCCTGCCCAGCAGGGCCTAAGATCTGCGTCGCTGCCTCTACTCTTGCTCAGTTTTGTCTCCTGACTCACACCAGGTTTACCTGTATTTAATATCGTAGTTTTATATTGCCGATGTATTTTGCAGTGAAGTGTTTTGAAGGTCAATCATTAGATAATATTTTCTCACTTAAACTATACCCGGATTCAGCAAAGTACCTAAACAAATATCTGAAGTTAATTGCTTGAATGGTCCCGTTTCTTTCAAAACAACGTCGAAAGATTTGAAGCATACACTTCAGTGTGTTGTGGTTGAGTGCAAATGAATTTCACAAGTGCTGCTTCTCTGCTGGCGGACACTGGAGCTACTCCTCTTTACATCAAACATTTTTTTATTTCATAAAGTGGAAGCGGAGGGAAAAAATACTCCTGTAGTAATACAACAAGGGAAATGGTATAATATGAAACATTCAAATTTTATACAAGTGTATGTACTGGGAGGACTTTTGTACAAAGCATCAAAAACCAGTTTGGAAATACTTTATACTTTCAAATTTTTGTCTAACCATGAACCATATTTTTATTTGAGAAACAAGCAGTATGAATCTATGTTAGACTTTAATACAAGGAAAGTTTCTGGGGTTTTAGAGCCCCACAAATCTGCTTTTGGGGTCTTTTATTTTCACGCATTTGCCACACCTGAGCTCTGGTTGGTTTATCTCTCTGGGGCTTCATGGGAGGTTCCAGTCTGAGACCCAACAGAACCCACATCACCCACAGAAACATAAAACAGCCCATGGTCCGTCTGCTCCCAACTTGTTTGTTCTCGGTGAACACACACAAAACACCCAAACAACTTACCAGGGGAACAGACCCAAAGGGTAAACATCCCTGTACATGCAGAAAATGGATCAACCTATCTGCTTCACAGAAGCGACTGGGATGACAGAGAGGGAAATAAGAACCAGTTGTAAGACAGCAGTGTTCACAAGAGCTTGATCTAGACCTACTGCTCTTCTGTTGTATGAACTCTCTGTGTTACTCCCCTTACTGAAACAGTGAGCAGAACCTGGCTCCTACAGTCAAAGACAAAGACTTTGAGGATTTAAGGATTTAAGAGTTGATGTGAATGTCTCCACTGACTCACTGTATTTTGGATCAAGCACTCAACACATGATTGTCTAAAACACAACAGACAGAGAATTAATCATATCATATACTCATGGGACTGGACCTGTTTGAATAGCTAGCATTCTGCTTATGCACATAAATAATCACCTTTGAAAGAAATGCAACAGTAGGCCATAGAACTATGCAATCTACTGCACACATACAAATTTACCTGCAAATTTTAGTTTGACTTGGAATTAAATTACAAGAGGCTGGATACTGTCAACCTGTGCCTGAAAGAGGAAAACTTCTGCATGTGAAATAGGCGAATATCGCCTAGGTGCAGAGGTCCACAGTATACTGAACATCACACCTAGAAAATTGCTTCATACCAACCTGCTCCATACCTGAACAGCCTCTGCTGCTAGGAGTGAAATGGAAACCTAATGAACTTGCCATGGCAATGTCCCAATTTTCAGTGGCATTGGCAGAAAATTTTCTCATCAAGACATTTCCTCCATGTCTGAACTCCTAGAGAAATCAACCAAGATGTCAAAACTGAGATACTTCAAGACCCTTTTCTTTACCCAGCCCTAATCACTTCAACATTTAGAGATCATTCTTTATTAAAACTTGCTATTAGTGTGAAAAGAATGGCATAAATACAAAAGCATTGCTATTTCTCTCTGAAAGCATTGGGGATAGTGAACGTGTACAGAGCATGTCATTCATCCACATGTTGGTAGAAGCTAGCAAAAATGCAACACCATTTTATAATAGATTTTGAAGGTAAAAGGCAAAATCACAAGTATCTGGAATTCATGTGCTTGGAACGGATGGATTTTCTCTGCTAAAAGGCACAGCTTGCCATGCCTGATGCTGAGGATGAAGGTGGTTGCACAGAGCCCAGAGCATGCCCTTCTTATCTATCTGACAGCTAATTATCCTTCAATAATATCCTTTAATATCCTCTTCCCAGTGACAGCTGCAGTGTGCTGGCAGCTCCTCACAACCCCTCTGCAGGCGCATACATTGAAACTGTTGGCCTGGCACCCAGAGGAACATTGCAAGGATGAGCATAACAAATAGACTAGGAAGGGGATGGGAGGGTTGTTCTTTTTAAAATTTTTAACTCAGTTATCAAGGATTTCCAGTATTAATTTGAATTAAATAGATGGGTTATGAACATACAGTATTGTAACCAAACTAATAACCTGTATTATTAAACACTAAAAACTTTTCATGAGACCAACAGCAAATTCTTGTTTTCACATATAAGGGAGTGGTCTCCCTTTTTCCTGTAAAACAGATTTTGAGTTTAAGAGTAAAGTCCTCTTAAATGCTTCCTTCCTGGCCACCCAGCTGCCTACCCAGCTGATCTCCCATCCAGGGCAATTATATGGTATCTTTTATGAATAGTTACCCTGTTATTAGATGGGATCAATTCTGTGTTGTCTCAGGCTCTCATATGCCACTGTATTGCAGAGAATGATTTATTGCGTTGCGTAGCAAACGTCTCGGGGAAAAAACAAAGGTGCTCGTTGGCCATCACAGGGCAAGAGGAGCTGTTGACACAGTGGAATAAAAGTCAGTTAAGAATCAGTCATTATGCACATAAACCTGAGTGCCTGGCAATTTTGGGAGGTTTATTGCCTGGTGAAGAAAGCAGTGGAGAGTGAGGGAGAAAGAGGAGAGGAGCAGGAGCGTGCAAGCATGTACCAGAAAAGGGTATAGGATAAACAAATTAGAGAAGTAAGCTCTAAATCAGCCTGAAGAATGGCACTGTTATGAGCAGAGAGCAGTACAACTGACTCGTGTTTGTGTTGTATATTCTCTTAGGTCCTTTATGGATATGACAAGCGTAAGCCTGTCAGCAGTTACCAAGCAACTGGAAATTGAATAATATGAATTAATGTTATAAAAATGCAAAAACTCTACTATAAAATTTAAGAAGTTGAATTATAAACAGGAACTACAGAAATATGCATATATATTATTCTTTTAAAAATACATATTTTTTTCCAAAGTATTGACAGATTAATTTTATTCATAACAATCTTAATATTTTTTGACAGAGAAAACATGCTGCAGCTCCTATGTAAGTTCAGAGTTACACAAATCTTAATTCCATGAAATAGTGCAAGTAGAAATCTTTCCTGTCCCAGGTAGAAGAAGCTGCAGGTTCTAAGAAAGATATGTTTCGGAGAAACAACATTGCAAGCTCCTAAATCAAGCGGCAGATCCATTCCATATGTTCTTTGGAACTAACATAAATCAGTTTAGGAACAACTCCACATTTTTGGTCATCCAGACTTTTCCCTGATGGTTTCAGAAAATGTGCGTAGAAGGTCTGAGCCAACCATGGAAGTCACGGAAGAGTCACTGAAGTTTAACATCTAGTTTAACTCACAGGGAGTCATTTTGATTTCCATAGGGCTGCCAGTGATCCCAGGCAGATGTACGTACGTATTAGAAATTTGTGGGTGCTAAGTCCAGCACCTTCAAGAAGCTCAGGATCTCCAGCTCACACTCGGGGTAGTCACTTTACAAGTGGAAACCAGACTGGCAGCCGGCCAGATTGCTAGCACTGGGAGCTTACTTCTGCTTCACACCTGCCTCCCTCCTGTCCTCTGGCAGTGCAGAAGACCTCAGTCTGCACACTGCAGCCAGTTGCACCCACGCAGCTTGTGGTCTAAACTGGGAGCCCAAAGCAGGGGACTGCTAGGAGCCAGGAACCAAAATGAAGCAGGAATTGTCATTCCCTGGGCTGCAATATTCTCGCTAGTAAATACAGTGTTTGTTCGTGTAGAATGTAACCTGAGGGGAAGATGATGAACAGATGCATCTGGTCAATTCATATCCAGACAGACGCCTCTTCTGCAGAGTTTCACTGTCATATTTCAACAAGTCACTGGCACTGTCTGGTTTGGGAGTCATTTTGTTCACTCTGTTGAAACATTTAATCACTTTAACCCCCCAACTATCTGTGTTTTGATTCCCATAACTTTGTTCGGTGAAATGAGATGTAATTTCCTTGATGATTTATACTATTAAATTACATGCAGGTAAAATTTCAGAATTGAACTGTGGATTTTATCTCTTTTGCAGGGGCTTTGGGGTTTTAGTTTTCTCCCTATTTTTGGTGTGGTTAATTTTTAAGATTTAAACACTTGGGCTTTTTAAATAGCTCATAAGAAAATTAGTAAAATCAGCTGGCATGCCATTATTATCCTCCTTTCACAAGCAGAAGAATCCATTCCAGGGCAGCTCTCAGGTCATTAGAGTCTACGTTTGACTGTCCTCAGGAGCTGCAAAGTGAAGCTCCTCATAGTGTAAGTCCTGTACGCAACTGAGGTGAGCAGCTAGCAAGCCAGTGGATGGTTCTCCTTAGGGTCATAAACAGAGCTCCTGCCTAAGCACAGAATTGTGTAGTTTCCTATAATACTCAGCAATACCTGTGGCACTACTAAAAGTACTGTTAATTATGGCTTAAAAAAAGCAGAACATTGATGCAAGGTCAACCCCATGAAGCTCCTCCTAGAGCAAACTTTGGCCACAGCCAAAACTTCCATATTGATATCGAGGTGCCAGAGCGAGCGCAGGGGAGGGCAATGAAGCTGTTGAAGAGCCTGGAGAATAAATCTTATGAAGAGCGATTGAAGGAGCTGGGACTGTTTAGTTTGAGGAAGAGGAGGCTGAGAGGAGACCTCATCACTCACTACAACTACTTGAAAGGACATTGTAGAGTGGTTGGTGCTGGTCTCTTCTCATGGGTAATTAGCGATAGAACAAGAGGGAATGGCTTCAAGCTGCAACAGGGTAGGTTTACACTGGATATTAGGAAAAAATTCTTCACAGAAAGAGTGGTCAGACACTGGAATAGGCTGTCCAGGGAGGTGGTGGAGTCACCATCCCTGAATGTGTTTAAAAGTCGTTTCGATGTGGTGTTGGGGGATATGGTGTAAGGGAGAACTTTGTAGAGTGGGGATGATGGTTGGACTCGATGATCCCAAGGGTCTTTTCCAACCTGAATGGTTCTATGATTCTATGATTCCAGTCATTCCACACTATGCCAGAAAAACTGGTTATATCCAGAACAAGGAGGTCCCTGTTCCACTCAGCGCTATTAATTCCTGAAAGCTTTAACTCAGAGATGGTAACTGAGATGGTTGTTCTCCATGTAGCCCCCACTAAATTAAAAACTAAGAAGAGCTAAATATTGTATAACAAAGAGTGTATGTGGATCAAGAGATGCTACCAAGCATCTAAGAAGCTCACAGCAGAGGATCTCTTGACACATTACAAAATCCAACAAATATCCTATTCTTTTAAACTTCATTTAAAATAAAAAAATTTCTGAAAGTAAAAATGAAATATAAGACCTAATAATATGGAAAATGCCTTTAAAATAATTAAAATTAAATGAAAACAAAACCATGAAACTAAGAAACACAAGCAGGAATTTGTTTTAACAGATCCTGAACTTTTGCTCCTTCTCCCAGAAAACCAAAATAGACCCACATTCTCAACCACACTAAGAGCTGGGACTAATCTCCCCCCACATTAGACATCTCAGCTGGGGAAGCAGACGATGGAGACTAAAATTAATGGCATAGAAGAGTCTTCAACCACAAAAAGGCCAAGTATAGCAGTAATCTGAGCCCTGAAATCAGTGCATTAAGAATAGATTTATTGAAAGCCAAGGACTCAAACAATTTTTTTTTCCTCCCTGGGGCCATTACACAAGTTAAAGGGAAACAAAAGCAAATAAAACTGAAAGAAAATTATAAAATTAATGACCTGAAGTTAATCAGTACTTCACTGACTCAATTTGCAAATGGATTAGGATGGAGAAACAATGTCTTTCAGGCAGAGTTCACATATAGCACTGTCCCTGAATACATTACACTAAGGAGTAAAAAGTACATTTGACTTTCTATGGATGAAAACGTTTCCTTCTTACCTTACTAATGGTTTTCATCTCAAAGGCTCGTTTCAGGGTCTTTTGTATATAATGGGAATTCAGTTGCTGGATTTACTCTTACAAGGCATGAATTGACGGAATGTTAGAGGTCAATATTTTGTCTCTTTTGCTCAGGGTTTTTTTCTCCAAGTCCTTCCCTGCAAAGCCAATTTTTTCCTCACTGCTTTGTGTTGGGCTGGGCTCGTACTGTGCTTCACTGGTGTTTTTGAGAAACATTTCTGGATTTTCACTCCTTCAGTTGCCTTTATCTCAATCGTGATGGTCTCCTCTGTATTTTGGGATTTATTTCTTCATACCTTCAAAGTTAACTTTGAGAAACTGTGAAAGTTTCAGTCATATTCCTTTCGGACACAAAACAGCACAATGACATTGAAGCTATACCGTATCATAGCAGATGGTAAACATTATAGGAAAGCTCTTTAAGAAAACTCAATGACCTTGTTTCCAAGATTCGGGAAACAGAGACCCTCACCATTTTGTCTGGTCTCCTCACCAATTGTAGGTCATCTGATACCTTACAGTGGGAATTTATCTTCCAAGCAGGCTGACTGGCTTTAGCTCTCGGCCAGGATTGTGCATTTCTGTATTGGACTAAATGCCTTAATGTTCAGAAAAATGTCCCATTTCCAGACCTTTTAGACCTTGTTCAAGTTTATTCCTCACCTGCTCCAGTTAAGGGCACAAGATCAAATCATGAGTGGACATTAGCAATGGCCTGACTGATGCTGGTTGCAAGGGCAATGGCACCTGCCCAATCCCACCTCTCTTCCTGCACATGCAGAACCGTTTGTGACTTTTACATTTCATAGGGAAAATATAGGCTATGGTGCTGTAGTAAACCTTGAAGCACACAGCTGTGTCCTTCTACAACACTAGCGGGATGTATGGATGTACAATCAAATTGCCTCTTCAGTCAAGTTAAGGTTGGGGGAGGGTGGCTGAGTCAGAAGAGAGAATTATCTGACACAATGCATCGAAAACCCAATCTGTCTTTTTGTCTGTGAGTTATTGCAGGAAGCAAAATAAAAGAGATTTGTCAAAGTAGTCCCTTTCCTTTTCAGGTTATCTTGCTCTTAGAGACTGCAATGGGAGTAATGAAATCTTAAGGCTTCTTCCTGAGCAAATTCAGCCTTTTCGTAGCACTTTGTAACATCTATACACTTCTTCTCCATTACACCCAATTATTTGGACTAGCATCATTTTCATGAAAATGGGCATTCTAAACAACACACAATACACATACACCCATTCTGCAAATGATTTTTCACTGATACCCAGGCGGGTGTATAATGCACAGTGAAGAATGACTGCTTATATAAACACAGTGTTTTCTCTATCTTCCAGAAGAAACTGTTCAACGTATTCTTCATTTCCATTTATACAGGTTTGAATATGAAATAAGATGAATACCAAAAACTAGGTATTAGGCTGATTTAACGGAGTGGAGGAGAGGAACCAGAGGAACCATGTTCCCTCTCCATGGCAGCTGAGAGAGAAGCCATTTTGCTCAGTTGGCCTCCTCCTCTCCATATATTGGGGTAGATCATGGGAGATCCTATCAAACATGCAAACCATTTTCCCTTTCTCTGGTCACTCATTGCACCAGTCCTAAGCTTCATCATTACAAAACCATGAAGTCAATATAAAAATTTTTTCCATTTTGTAGTGACACTTTTACCAGTTGTTCCCCAATCCTTTGCCCCTCTCCAGCCCAGGAACGTATCGGAAATACTGTCCCTGCAAGGTGGTGACCCTGTTTGGCCCATGGCCCGGCCACTCTGCCAGTCTGCATCCTAGGCCCTGCTGGTACCCTCGGCCAGCCTTGCTCTAAGGCTGGTGTGGAAACGCTTCCGTAGCCAGAGCCCAAGTTCCCACACATGCTGAAAAGTCCCCACTGTCTCCTCGGAGCATTTCATTTGAACCAAGATTAGTTGAATCAGATTGGATTAATTTGCTCCTTTGATTATGCTTGCATCTCCTCATCTGTCACTAGCAAAGAAAGGCTAGCACTTCTGAGAGATGGCTTAATTTAAACTCTGCTAATACAAAAGCCAGGCAGCAGAGACTGGCTGGTGATTCCATTAGGAGGGATGTCCCCCCAGGACACTGTGGCGGGGGCTTGTGACTCCAGCAGAGAGGGGCAGCTCTCTGTGTGGTCCCTCAGGCTGCTCCCCTGCTTCAAAAGGGGTGGGAAATAAAATAAACAAACAAGAATATGCCTTTCTCTTAGCAGCCAGGTCTCCTCTTGTGAGCAGCCCCTGGGTCTTTGTCTCAGCCTGCTTTTTTTTGCCCAGTGACTTGCAAGAACCCCCTGCCTGGTCGCCCTCGCTGCTTCCAGCCTTCTCCTTGGAAGCTCACCACAGCCACAATGGGTGGCAAAATGCAGAAGGTCAAAAAGATCTCATGGAGGTACAGCTCACCACCTCAGCAGTCGAAGGGCCGGATTCTGCTTCCTATGCCAGGGATGCCACCACCCTCACTGACACCAGTGCTAAATCCGAGTGTCTCGGCAGAAGGTGCTCACACCAGGCAGCGCAGCTGGGACGTTAAGCTCTGCAGACTCAAGCAGTAAATGGGGAGAGGGGCTGCTCCACCTGGCTACTTGGCACACCTACATCAGGCTCCTGAGTTGCCCAGGGAAAGAGGCAGGAGGTGGGAATGAGGCCTGGCTCTCTCTGTGCTGTGATTATACACAAACCAACGGAGATTATCCAAACACAGCCCTCCACCTATGTTATTCTTAGATTTAGGCACTATTGAGGCAACATAAGCTATTTATTCCATATTTTTTACCAAAAGCTCAGCAGGGTGACGATGTGGTCCATGACTGGAGTCTCCTTCACTGGAGACATTCAAAACCTGCCTGGACGCGTTCCTGGGTGATGTGCTCTAGGTGACCCTGCTCTGGCAGGGGGGTTGGACTAGATGATCTTTCGAGGTCCCTTCCAACCCTGTGATTCTATGAATCTATGATTCTATGATACTGAACTCCAGAAAATTTTACTTTACCAAGATGTTTTCTTTTCTCATTCCTACAAAGAGTAGGCTTCAAAACTTCCTGCACACATGTCACTCAGTCCAATTCCCAGCCTCACCGACTATTCATTATAAGTTAATAAATGTTTTAATTATTCATACAACCCCTTTCAAATGCAGCAAACTGAAACTTAATACAGAAATGAGTCTCAACCTAAAGCCATGAGATAAGAGCACACAAGTTCATGGGAAGTAATCACCCCGAATCTTAAACAGAGCCTACCAGCTTAGAGTCTGAACACTCACCCAGGAAACAGAAGCTAATCAAACAATTTAGTGCCCACAAAAACAAAAAAACCTCTAGAGATATTATCCCATTATTTCCCATTATTGAATAGACAGACTTTTAAAAGCATGGACAGGCACTGGACAGAACTCTTCCCTGATCTCTTTACCTAAATACTTTATTTGGACCAGTCTCAGATTTGGACTTTACAAAATGTTCTTTGTAAAGAAAAAAAATGTTCCAGAAGGTTTTCTTTCTAGGTTCTATGAGCAAACAAGATCTTGCGTCTTGTCTGTGCTGTTCTTGCCCGTCCTGGTCTAGCTCCTTTGGGTATTGATTCTGGGATCCAGATCATAACTTAGTGCCTTAAGAAAATCAACATCCATCAAGGAAAATTAAATCAAGGTGGTCCCTGGAGCTTCCTGTGCTTTTTTCCAAGAGGTAAGAGGTTCTGTTGACAGAAGAGCAAACATTTGGTTCCCAAAGTCAGCAGAAACCTACAGCTGACCCAAGATGTCCCACGCGTAGCCTGTTGCCTTTGTGGCAGCCTTGGCACCTCTCTCAAGAGCCGGTTTGCCAGCAGCGCTGCCGTGGACTCCTCTGGGTACTTCTCCCAAGTCACCCTCCTCTGGCAAGAGTCCCTCTGTGCGTCCAGGTGTCTGGATAGACAGGGAGGAAAATACAGGCTACAGATACACATGGATGGGAAGGGAGAGGAACTAATGCAATCAATCCCTCATGCAGAAGAGCATAAAGGTTTGAACCTTAAATGAAAAATGCCTTGATTAGCTCCCCAAAATACATTTTCCTTTACCTAGAAATAATGTCGAACATGACAATAAAGATGAGATCTTGTTTGCAGGTGTCTTGCCTCCTTACAGCTCGTGCCTCTTTGGAAGTCTGTCTCTCCCAAATGACCGCCTCTCAGTCTGCATTTATACAGTATCTTCAGGGCTCTTATCTTCTTATATCTAACTATTCCCATGATTCACACAGAGGGCATGACCTTTTATTGGGAAGGACAGCCATCAGGATGCATGTGTATATGGATTTTTAATATCCTTTCATGATTTCATTTTAAATCTCACTTTAATTTTGTCCACAGTCTTGCCTATCTAATCTGTCTGGTTATTATTTCTGGCTGTGGCAGATCATCGTAATGCACAGGTACATCGCAGAAGAGCCCCATACTTAGGATTAGTTTAGTCCGTGTTTTCTGGTCCATAGCAGGATCCCCTACTACCCAGGCAATGGCACTGCCCGGTGTGGTTTGAAGCATTGCGTCAGAAGAAATAACATGCATGGGATTACAGGTTTTTGTCCTAATACAACTGCCTTACATGGTTTTTTTCTCCATGAAGATTTGATGTTTCAACTTCCCTGGGGTTAAGTCACTAATTCCTGCTAGAAAGTACAGCTCTGCCTACACAACCACAGCCTGCCAGTGCTTTACAAAACATGTTAGATAACAACACTCCTTCTATAGTTAGGGGAGTAAAGTACAGGAAAATAAACCAAACTTCCCTACAACAGGCACCAAGGCAGAGCAGAACCTAAATCAAAGCTCAGGACAGATCTGTGACCTGGCCGTCGCAGAATGCAGCATCTCTAAAGTGTTACCGAATGTGCCACCCATGGGGAGCTCCTTCTTCCTGGGCCAGGGCAGCCACAAACAGGCAAAACCACATGCACATCACCCCGAGTGCTACATCTTATCGCAGAGATTTTGAGCAGTAGAAAGCAGCAGTAAATATCTCACTTAGACATACAGAGACCTCTCCTTTCCAGTATAAATGCTCAGTAAAATCTTAGAATTAAGGGCCCTGTCAAAGAGCGGAGGCACCAGCACAAGGCTGGGCTGTGTGTGCAAGGGGGGAAGGAAGGGCTAAGGGCATTACAGCTAGGAGGTATTACTATTCATGGCAACAATTTCTTCTAGCTGAAACGTAGCATGTTATAAACCGCCCGTGAATGCTCAGCTGGATGTAACATTTGGCTGCTTAAATATTCTAACCGCTCTGGCGGAGACAGATGTTGGCAGCTCAGAGCCAGGAAGCAGCCCCTGGTCAAACTCATTTACATCGATGACATTTTCCTACACTTCAAGAAATAAATGGTCCTGAAAACTCACAGGTGCTTAGCACCGTGTTAATAACTGCATCAGGCAATGATAATTCCTGTTTATTGAGGGTTCAGGTTTCAAGAGAACAGTAAGCTGTCCTGGAGCAAGCTGTGTGTTCACCACGCTGAGATACCACAGCCTTTCAGCCCTATTCTGCCCGTCCCCCGATCCACAAGTTTTGTGCATTTGGAGCCGGTGTCCCCCTGGGCAGCCAGGACAGCAAGCATGGCTATCCATGATCTCTGCTTCAGGGCAGGAGCATCATGCTCCACCAACAGTGTCCAACCAGATGCCTACAGCGGTTTGGGCTGGGTTGGAGCTCCTCTTCAGCAGGCTCCTGCCCGGGGCTTCCCACACAGCACAGGTCAGTGGCTGACAAAGTCACTCAGATGTACTCGATCTCTGAATTCAGACCTAGACNATGCCTACAGCAGTTTGGGCTGGGTTGGAGCTCCTCTTCAGCAGGCTCCTGCCCAGAGCTTCCCGCACAGCGCAGGCTGACAAAAGTCACTCAGATGTACTCAATCTCTGAATTCAGACCTAGATTATGACCCTGTCCCTCAATGGACACCAGTTCCTCACACAAGGAAATGCTCTGCACTACCCACCCAGGCTTCGGTGTCAGCTGTTAACATAAGTGATGGCAGAGACACCAATAATGCGTTCCTGGTTGGTGAATTTTGCCATTCTTTTTCACAGTCCCCAGCATTGCATTACATTGCGCATAAAGCTCTGTGTGCATGTATATATCTACACTATAATATATGGATGAATTTCAAAAGGAACATTTTTATGGTGCATATTCTACATGACATCCCTGCAGCTCTTAGCAGCCACAGGATGATGTCTTTCCTTGACAAGGACCCTTTTTATTTTAAGGCTGAGTTGACATTTCTATTTTATTCTTTACACACAGAGCTATAAATCTCTGCTCTCAAAGATTTTCTTCCATGTATGTATCCAGACCAAAAGTTTCAGACCAATCCAGCAGAGCTGAGGGGTACTGGGGGCACTTTCTCTAACAGTAGAGCCAAGCAGATTTGAGTTTAGCTCACATCCAACTATTTTTAGTTTATCTTATACATGTAATCTCTCTGGGACTGGGCAGAATACTCCACCGGATTAAAACTGAGCAATGAATCCACCACACACAAAAGGCCACTCACCTTGTCCTTAGTTTCATGGATGTACTTTATCATATGGCATGTTACTGATCTAATACGTATTTGAAAAATTACTCACAGATTTGTGACGTCTTTAGTATAAAGAAGCTGCTCCATGTCACACTTCGCGATCTCATGGTCACAGGAGATCCTTAAAAACCAAGTCCCCACTGCGATGAAAACCAGCCCTGGCACTGCAAAAACACCACACTCACAAACATCCTTAAATAGCCAGCAAAAGCATGGAAACTTTGCTGTTTGCGGAGTGCGTTATTTCCGTACTTGCACCATAATCCCGGTGTCTGGTGCAATGTTTAGTCTTTACGCTATGCTGATTCAACCAGCGGTTATAAATAAAATAGATACCATCACCCACACACCATAAATCCACATTTTTTTGTCCATCTCTGTTTGCGTCATTTATAATATAGCAGGTGCCTGCTGACATTTTGCCTTTTGAGGATTTTGGTAAGAGACAGCACTATTTATCAATCTAATCGGAGTGGAGGGTTTTCTTGCATGTGTGTTTTTGAGGTTTTGTTTTGTTTTAAATCTGGTCTTAAGTAATGCACGCTTTGAATAAAGTACATCTTGCAATACAGAAACTTCCTAAACACTAACCATGAGTAAGGTCTTAAAGGGGAAAGACCCCAAACATACGACTTTCACAGTAAGAGGAGGGGATCTTTATAATTTTGTGTTCTGTGACACGAGGACAAGACAAGAAACAAACCACATCCACAGCTTTGCATTTGGTATCACGAGACAAGCCTTTGTCATTCACATCTCTGGAAATTAAAATGGGATGCAAAGGTTTCACGGGGAGCTTTGAGTCAGCCATTGATCACTTGTCCCTTTTCCACCCCTAAGGGGGAAGGGACAGAAGGAAGAAGGCTGCTCTTTCAGCGGTGTTCACAAGCTCTAATGCGCACCCACATCCAGGGTTTTTCACTCTGCAGATCAGAAGCGAGCCAAGCTTTTATTTTTCACATGGGAAGACTCTTTCCCATAGGAGTCAAAAAACAGTCAGTTACCTGGAAATCCAGCTACTCATCTGAAATCATGGAGCGCTGAAGTCCCTACCCTGATCAGGCACATGAATTTACATCTCCAGGGGCTGATCTGTGCACTAACCCATCAGCAGAAGCACTGCTGATCCATCATGGTCTTTCCCATAAATGCCATTCCGCTTTGAATAATTAAATCTACACCAAAGCAAGGACTTGAATCTTACACCAGGGTCACAGCAACCAATCCGTTGTCTTCCCCCTTCTTTTGCCCCAGTCGCTGCTTCTTTGGAGAACAGCATCACCATTAGATGCAACTGAGAGAAGCTGTAGAAAAGCCAGTTGTACGCTGGTCAGGGCAGGGACAGGCTTTGCCTAACCAGAGGCTTGATAACTGGTCATCTGTGCTCCAGCTGAGTTTGGCAAATATTGGAGTACTCATTGTCTGGGAAAGAGGACTTAAATTCTTCATTAGGGTAAAGAAGGACGGACAGGTGCATTGGTCACCTCTGCAGTGCTCGTCACTCTCCTTGGAGACTGAAGGAAAACATCTTCTATTATTAGAGTATTCCAAAACACTCCTCTAAAACATAAAGGATATCTAAGACATATTCTCTACTCCAGAAAAAGCAGTATAAGAGGCTTCTTATTCCACACAACTAAGATATACAGAGATGCTCAAAAGTCAATGGTTTGCAAAGAATTCTCATACCAGCAGATGGAAACTACCCAAAAGACCCTTAGTAAGTTAGTAATTCAACATTCAGCCAAAACTTGGCTGCATTAGTCACTCAAGACCAAGTAATAAAGAAAATCCTGAGTTGGAAGAGACCCACGAGGATCATCGAGTTGCACTCCTGAGTCCACGTAGGACAAACAAAAGTTAAATCATGTATCTAAGAGCATATGTAGGCCATTAAGCTCTGCAGCTTCTCCCTTAGCATCATTCCTGGGCAGTGAGAGGAGGTTCCTCTGGAAAAGATAATAATTTCTGAGGCATATATGAATGAAGATCAAACAGATGTTGCACAGGTTTAACACTGCATCTTGCACATATTTTTATTTGGGTGCTTACTTAAAAATAACAAGTCAAACTGTAGATACACTACAAAAAATTACTCCTGACTATGATTCATGCAATTGCTCGCCTCCTTCCTTGACCCTACATTCCAATCAGTGCTTACACTCCTACCTTTTGGTAAGCAATCAAATTAGAGCAACCTAAATAATGCAGGAGAAATTAACCATTTGTTCAGCTCACCAAAGCTCTAGTAAAGATATCCAAATTTCTCATTTTGTCCATGAGAAGAAAAATGAAACAGAAGAAAACTGAAACAGATTTTACACTAATTGTCTCCAACACGTTTCTATTTCTTCCGAAAGCTCTTGTTCAGGATCTGACTTCAGGGCAGATGATACACTGACGGAGAAGTCCACACTTTCAAATGAACTACACTTTTCTTTTTTTGAACCATCTTTTTAAAGAGGGTAAAACTGATTCAGCTTCAACATATACATTGATAGACCACTAAACAAGTTTTAAATGTAACTCAGAATGACACCACAGTCAATAAAGAATGGAGTTAAATTTTGTTTTAAATCTTATTTCCCTTAAAATACAGCTGAACAAGAGCACTGAATACTACACAGTCAATATTTAAAATGTAAATTCTATCATTCTTCTACACCTTGCATGCAGGCTTTCACTGAACTCACACAACGATGCTCAGTTCACTTCCAAAAAGGAAATTAAACTACAGAAAAGAGCAATTATAATGATTCCACAGGGCAATTTCCTGTCACTAGGTACTGCTGCTGTTCGGTAAGTCCTGATCCTCCTGTGTTTGAATTCAAAGTACAAGGGCAAGCATGAACCCGAAACTGAGAATTTACCATGTTGTGGATGGTAGCTTATGTAAATTATTTTACCTATTAGCATATTTCCTTTTAAAAGGTCTGAGAGCACTGAAAAAAGTTTATTAGGTAATAATAATTTAAAAAATTATCTAAAACGTTGCATACAGAAAACCAAAGACAAACCTGAAAATTTCAGTGGAGTCAGTGACGCTATGACAAATGGATTTCGAGGACAAATACACAGCCAAGCAATTTTGCTTTGCTCGGGATCACTCAGGGTGCCTACAGCAGAGCAGGAAATAGTATCTTAGTACCAGTCCAAACTTCAGCCAAAAAAATGTTATTCGTATTCCCTGTCATTACTGCTTGAGAATAGTGAAGACTGGTAGAGGGACAAAAGGGAAGTGATATGAAAGGAACGGTACTAATTCCCATTGTAAATGACATTTTGCATTGTTGAATTAGGAAAATAAAGTCTCGTAAAAAAATCATATTAGTGTACAGTATTTATTACCTTCTATTAATCTGAAGTCAATCATTTTGATATGACTAAATTAATTCTGAAATAAACAGACATTTTTAAATACACATGAAGATGAGAGGTTTTAATATGAGAGTATTTAGTTGATCTGCACTCTTAATCCACATGCAAGATATATCGATCAAATATTGTACATTTCCTTTCATTTTACACTGGTCCATAATAAAGCACAATTTCTGAGGATGAAAGCAGGGAGGAAAGAAATCGTATTTTCAAGTAGCCCTTTTATTAAAAAGAGCATCAACTATATATTAAACCCACGTGTTTCTCTCCGATTTTGATTTTACTTACAGTATACAGTTTTGCAAAATATACAGCTCACCAACGATACACAGTGGCCCTTTACTAAGGGCAAGTAACAAAAAAAAAAAAGAAAAAAAGAAATACAACAGAAAAGAATTCTACAGATTAGAAAAGTCATGTTTTAGAACATTGCACCACTTCAGAGTGCCTCCAATCCTGGTAAGAAAGGTCATGCACAATGTACTTTAAGAGAATGTTGTCACTAGTCCGTGAGAGATTTGCCTGCATGCTTCACATGAACAGAAAAAGGTACAAGTGACAAGGAAAGTAGCTTTCTCCAGTTATCTTTTAGGTCTGTCTATGTCGTCAATAGCAGCTAGCAGCTTCTGTCTTGCCTTTTTGTTGATGTGGGAGCCCAGACAAACATTCACCAGATTGGTCAACTGCTTAGTGGAATATTCCTGGCAAACAAAAGCAGATCATGTTATGGCAAAATGAGACACTGGACAAAGATAGAAAACCAGAAAACACAGACATACACACTATAGACTTGTCAGCTGATAGTAATAGTCAGTACACAAGGGAGATGTAAAGTGGTAGTTAAGTCAGGTCTGGACAATTTTCATAGTTGAGGCAGAGGAAAAAAAATGTATTTTGCTACATGGCAGATTACAATGGAAAATGCTCACGACTTTAGTAGTGTTGGACTGAGTTCACAGAAAGTAATTCTCTGAATACATATGTACATAAATCAATTTTTAATGTATTTTCCATTCTTTGGGAGGTGTGGTGGGAAATGTATATGCAAATGGGGTAAGCTTTTAACACAACAACATTTTTCTAAACAAACTGTGACAAAAGTTGATGGTCTTTTTTATTTTGACTTCTTGTTTCCAATAAGCGTCTAAATACTTCTGTCTACAGGATTTCCAAACAATGTTAATTTCAGTCCATGATAAAGGTGGAAAAAATGGCAAAAATGTTAAGACAAGAATTCTCAACACCTGTCAAAACACCACATGTGCCAGTACTACCTTTATACCTAACACTATCCAAAACATATCTTCCACCAGTAGGTTTAAACAAGAGTTTTTCCATGTAGGTCACCAAACAACAGCTCACAATCTCTTTTGTGGCTCCAGGTAAAACAAGGAAAATGATATTAAAGACTTATTTCTTTCATCCATTTCTAGTGAGACTTAAAGTAATCCCAAAATACAGATTTCAAAGTGCTCCATTTTAGAAGACTTTTCATTTCAACAATAGGCAGCTGCAGTAGCATGTGACTACTACTTCTGCAGTCCTGTTATAACTGTTAGGTTGTGCTATCATGAAAGCATGCTAAGTGCTTTCAAACACAAATGAAGACTTATCTCGGAGAGCAATGCTGATAGAATCATAGAATCGGTGAGGTTGGAAGGGACCTTTAAGATCACCAAGTCCAACTATTAACCTACCCTGACAAAAACCACTTCTAAACCATGTCCCTGAGTACCACATCTACCCTTTAATCCCTCCAGGGATGGTGAATCCACCACCTCCCTGGGCAGCCTATTCCAATGTTTAATAACCCTTTCAGTGTAAAAATATTTCCTGATATCTAATCATGAACCCGTTTCCTCTTGTTCTATCACTTGTCACCAGGGAGAAGAGCTCAGCCCCCATCTCTCTACAACCTCCTTTCAGGTAGTTGTAGAGGGTGATGAGGTCTCCCCTCAGCCTCCTCTTCTCCAGGCTAAACAACCCCAGTTCCTTCAGTCGTTCCTCATAAGGTTTGTATCCTGGTTTTGATCCTGATTCAGTATTATTACTCAGGCTCTTTTCAGTGGTGCCCAGTGATAGGACAAGGGGTAATGGGCACAAACTTGAGCATAGGAAGTTCCACCTAAACATGAGGAGGAACTTCTTTACCTTGAGGGTGGCAGAGCACTGGAACAAGCTGCCCAGGGAGGTGGTGGAGTCTCCGTCTCTGGAGACATTCAAAACCCGCCTGGACGTGTTCCTGTGTAACCTGCTCTAAGGTGGCCCTGCTCTGTCAGGGGGGTTGGACTAGATGATCTACTAAGGTCCCTTCCAACCCTAGGATTCTATGATTCTATGATTCTATGATTATTAAATGAAGGAAGAAAAAGCAATGATTTGTATATATTGTGCCTTATAACTCAGTTTAAGCAATCTAATCCAAAAGGCAAAGTAAAATTGTGATTTCAAACTGTACTTCTTGATGATCGAGTTGTGCACTTTGGCATATTTTGAACAGCACACAAATGATTTCAACTCCACTTCACTCTAGTTCTCTACAATTTTTGATACAGTATGTAGATGTGACTGGCTTATTTATCCTTCCCAGTCATTGGACGTTGAATCAGTATGAACACATATGAACCTCATATGATAATAAATAATAATGAACATACACATGCACACATGCATTTATATTTATACTGCTTCCCATACATATTTTATTATAATTAATGAATATACATGTATATATGCATATATTCATTTTTAGCAGAGAAGCATTGCCAGGCTGGATGGGGCTTTGAGCAGCCTGGTCTAGTGGGAGGTGTCCCTGCTCATGGCAGGGGGTTGGAAGTAGATGATCTTTTAGGGTCCCTTCCAACACAAACCTTTCTATGATGATTCTATGATCATTTATAGCTGTTAGCATGATTCTATCACTATGGTGAATTTTACCAATAGACAGTAAAAGAATGCAAATTTAACTCTTACCCTATGCTCTTTTATCCAGCGTTCCATGTCATTCTCTGTTAGGTAGTAAGCTTTAATGTAGGTCTCCACAAATTCTTTATCTGGAATAGGCCTAATGTCTGTTAACTTTTCTAGTTTCATTAAGAACTGTTGAAAGTCCAGTTGCATCAAGGCACGTCCTTCATTGCTGCACTTCTTTACATTGGCATAACTGAGAAGAGAAACACAGGGGAAAGTAAAACTTAAAAGGAAATAAAAATTAATCTTACTTCTCAAAGTTGTTTAACTAAATCCTTCAAGCCTTGAGGAGGAACATAATTATGGATTTAAGTTAAAAGCAGACAAGAACTCCTTTTAGGATGTCTGATGCAGAGTTTAATTTGCATTATAGTATAGTACGTTTTAGCCCCACTAACAGAACAGAACACCATGGTACCCAGTGATACTTAAAAACCCCACACATGCCCCCAGCCAAAAGCCACTAAAATCCTATATTGAACAACTTACTAGAAGTGGGTTAAAGGAAATTAAACCAATGCTGATGAGCAGGCTAGAGAGTGGCTTTAGTCAAGTGTTCACAACCACTGAAGACTGAAAAGTAATGCAGCAGCTTTAGGAATGGTCACCAGGAGCATCAGAGTCACGGCATCAGAGAAAGGCACAAAACTGTTTGTTCAAAAACACCCACAACAACCAGGGGATAAAGGGTGGCAGCACTGGCTGATAATCTCTGTGAGAGGTTAATGTTTTAAGGAGAGTAGATTGACAGAAAACTGGTGACAGGTTTGAGCTCAAAGAAGAAGAGAAAGTAAATGAGCTTATGGCAGGGTTAATACCAGGAAGGATTACAGTGGGGTGATAGGCAACAAACGAGGAAAACAATCCTTGCACTTTTTCAAATGGATAAGAAATTGCATTTGTCAAGATGAAAGGAAACGACACTGCAATGTCCTTAGGAGTGCCAATTGCAGCGGATTACAGGCAATAAAAAAGCTTTGGTTTGGGGCACAGCATCTTGGTAGACTTAATCCAGCCCACCCACAGGCTGCTGCCACAAGCAACAATCCTGTCCCAGTGTTTCCACTCTTCCCTTGTACCAAATTTAAAGCAAGCTCAGTTTGCCACTGTTTCATGAAGTTAATCCTAATTATTACACAGTCCATAGATTATTAGGTCTGATGCAAAGGAGGCAGCAGAAACGTGCAGCTGGAAACTGGATACACTGCAAGATCAGGTTAAGAATAAGAAGAAATTGCACCCTTACAGTTAGTACACAGAAAGAAGTTGCAGGACACAAAAATAACAGAGGCAAAAAGAGAGAGGACTAATGCACAAGCCCTTTGGAGCTCCGTAGAAGATTGGACAATGATTCTCAACAGGACATATGGAACAGGACATATCAAGAAGTCAGATGGGAAACAGGAGAGAACACAGAACTAGGAGGTAAGGCAGGGCAAAATTTAAAGGATATGGCTGACTGTACTGGAGATGATTCTTCAACTCAGCAAAGCAATTTCAGCTGACTGGCTGACTGGAGGAGAAACACCTCCTTCATGGCTTTTAATTCTGTATCTTCATGGAATTCAGAGATGGAAGAAGTTATGAAGGTATTCAAAGAGCCAGCTGTTCAGAATACCTTACAGTATCTTACAAGATGTAAGAAAAAAAGAACTGGGCAAGAATGAGAAGTTATAGACAGGTATTTGGGAGGAGACGACAATGAGTGTGCTTTACACTCTAAGAAAGGACACAGGACAAACCTTATCAGCAAGGTATTCTTAGTCCACTCTGACCAGTCAGTGAAATGCTTAGGTGAAAGTAAAGTTGAAAGCTTCATGGTAAGTCACAAGTGTGAACCAAAAGTGCAGCATGGAACAAGACATACGAGTGATGATCTTCAGAGCTACAGAATAAGACTATATAGTAAAAAGAAGAAAGAAGCCCAAAACAGGCATAAGGGCTGAAGCAGAGGAGGCTGACAGTGACCGATGGTGTTATCCACTTGAAAAGAAAGGGGGACAAGGGAGGAGAAGAAAGATAATTTTTTCCCCACTTCTTTTAATTTGAGGCACTATAAGTAGAAAATAAAATTTCCCAAAGAAAAGATAGCTGTATAGGTCATACGTCATATGAAGGAAATAAGAAGCCAGAGGGAGGTCATGGCTGGACTCAGTCTTGCTGAAGATGAAACTGATCTCCTAAGAGACTGCAAAAGGATGATGTCACAAAAAGAAACAAGCACGACTTTAAAAACAATGGCTTGATGGAAGCAGTGGAAGCTGATGATCCTCAACAGACAGTTAACACTTGGAGAAGGAGGATGTTGTTGAGGTCCTAAATTAGAACAGACAGCAGGAGAGTGGGATGGAAAGAAGTAAAACAGGTAGTAGGGAGTACATAAGGTAAAGATAACCAGGAAAGAAATATGGAAACATATGCAGAAGGAGCGGAAGACAGCACATTCTCTATGATGTAGAAGAGGTTGTGCTGAGAGCCTAGACATATGTAGCAAGAGGACCTGAACACAAAAATAAATGCAGTGGATTAAAAGACCACATTATTCAGGCTACAATATTGACTCTGAAAAGACTGGGAAACTGATTAGGAGGGAGTGATGAGCAAGGTGGAGCAGTTCCCGATTAAGGTGTTGAGCATCTATTGACCAACTCTTCTGTTCCTGAAGAATCTGGAAAACTCCTGCTCCATGGCTACTCTAAGATAACTGCTAGGATTGACAATTCCATCTTTCTTCCTGGCAAAGACAAATAGCATCACCACAGAGATGCTGAAAACTACACTTTAACTTTCTTCCTTGCTCTGTTGGGAAATTATAATTTTCAGATAGAAGTTTCTGTGAAAAAAAATTGTTTTGAATGCTTCAGTAAAACACTCAATGTTGTTCTTCAGCAATATCTAGGTACAAGACCATCCCCTTTCGACTTTCTGCTGTATTACACTCTGTGAAACAACTTCTAAGGACTACAGTAAGCCTTGATATTTTTTACACTCCCCCAAAAGCACAAGAGCTTACCAGTGCACTACAAAATTAGAACTTTTAATTTCATAAAATAAATGTTACCATTACAGACATATTTACCCAAAAGCAAGACCTTCATGAACTACTTACCCTTCTACCAGAGTTCTATTGGCCAAGCGTATGCAGTGCTCCCAAAGGATGTTGGAGACCGGCAAGGGAATACGGACTCTCTTGGACACCTCGTTCAACCTTCTGTTAAATTCTTCAAATTCCTGATGAAACATGAAAGCTCATTACTCCTTTAGCATAAAAGAGATCATACTCTGTACATCCTAGCAACAACAATAACAACAAAGAATTAGAAACGCATACGAAAGAGAACACTGAAAAATAAGAGCAAAGCAGAGGGGCTTACTAAGCACAGACTGTAGAGACAAGCTTAACGTGTAAAGTAGAAAGCATACCACTTTCTAGTATATCATTCACAAAACTACCTCAGTAATTTTTTTTTTTTAAGAAAAGGAAATACTGCTCTGTTCCTCAGAGGTGAAGTTCTCTGTGAAACTAATACCTCCAAAAATTAACCAAGTAGCCAATCCTTTAAAAGCCATTTTCATTGCCTCACTTCCTAAACTCATCTTCAACTTTTTAAAAGTCAATATAAAGCCACTGAAGAAAATCCAGTGATGATTTCTTTGTCCTTCTGAATACCTGCCCTATCAGCTTCAAAGAGAACTCAGAAACTTTGTAAGCACTTTTCATTCTTGAACCTTTGGCATTAGATAGTTCCCCAGTGCTTCAAAAGGAGCTGAGAGCACCCACTGAGAAGAGTCCCCAGGTAACAGCTGAGGAGTGTCCTGCAACACCGTGTAACAATTGAGGTTGAGGGAAGGCACTTTTTTCCACCTGAAACATCAATGACCTGGATGGATTTGAGCTGTTACTATGAGCGACGAACTAGTCATAACTGAATCTTATTTCCCCTACAATGATTTTGTGACCTACATCAAGCAAAACAGAAGTCTGCTGCCAGTGACTAACACCTCTATCATTTACAAAAAAGTATCAAACTACTTAAACAGAAAGCAGACTGATAGTTAACTACTCTGTGTGACCAGCAAAAGCAGTTTGAACCGCAGCTTATTAAGACCATACTTGTCCAACAAAGTGCTTTCATTCCAAGGCTGTTAATCTAGGAGGGTTTTTCCTCCTTTCCCCCCCTCTCCTTTTTTTCCTGACATCAAAAATTCAGTAAGTGAAGAAAATCAGAAGAGAATCTCAGTAACTAATTTAACTTAGTATCTGACCAAATAATTGTATTTAACACAAATTTTCTGAAAGAGGAATTTGGCAAGAGGAAGCAGGGTACCACAATGTCATACTTTAGCCAGCTTTCAACTCACTCTTGTGAAGATGAAGATGCCTCACACTACATGTTAATGAATTTCTCGAACAATCCTCTTTCCCCGCTTTATCTGCTCCCATACAATGACTGAGTACAGAATTTTGCAGATGTGTGCACATGGACGAAAGTAGCTGGTTATACACGGTGCTTATATCTGACACTCCTGGAGTCCCAGGGTACACAGCAAGTCACTAATTGCTTAGCAGTAATCAACAAGCTTCTGCAGCAACTATTATTAGCAATACAAAATAGAGGCCAGAAATGGTTTAAATAGTATCGGTGCTGATTGTCCTTAACCAAATTAATCGGTAGCTGCACACTCACAAAAAGAAAAAAGTTCTACTCCAGAGAACAAATGCTATAAGTACAAACTGATTTCAAAATGCCACGGCAGCATAAAGAAGGGTAATCACACAGATTCAAATTCAGTGCAATGGTAAAGCCTCTATCAGATTCTGCCTTCTTTGCGTTACTTTTTTTTTAACCAGAGAACAGCTAAAAAGTACAAAGGGGTAACCAAAACTGCTATTCAACACACGTGCATAACTTTCTGCGACACATACTTCACATCTCTTTAAAATAAAATTTTCAGTTTCTCTGAAAGAATTAGTATAATTCTGCAAGAACTTCCTTCTAAAGACCTTTAGAAACTTAATTTAGGCATATATAAAAGGATGACAGAGATTCTCCCAGTAGCTGGTTCTGTATGCCATAAGACACAGCAATTGTATAACTGCTTCTACTGAATGTAGTTGAGAACTTGGGTGAATAACTTCCCTTTTACCTTCCTTTTCAAATGCTAACTTTTAAATATAGCAACTTCAATTAGATAGTGCATGATCACTATTGGTGGTTTGACCTATAGCCCCTATGATACATCTCAAAGACAACCGCTGAAACTATGCAGAACAGCAAATAGCCTTTGTGAAAATACCAGTATCATTACCTCAGGCCACTGGATTTTCCTCGGTGGTACTCCATTTACTACATACTTATCTACCACTCCAGACTTAGACCTGAAACTATTAAACTTTTGTGGTAACTTTCACCCACCATGTAGTCAAAAAATCATCACCAAAAACAATCTGCTAGCAGCAAGAATAATGAAAACTCCAGACAGACCTCCTTAAAGTAACTTAGCATTTGTCAGGATGCCGTATTGCTCTAACCATGCTACTTTAACAGTTTCAGTGAAGTATTACAATAATTTAATGTCTATATAAACTCTAGCACAGTGTTTCCCAGAAAGTACTCACCTTTAAAAGAGCATCAACATATATATTGTGTTGTGACATGATTTCCTTCACATCCCATTTCACATTAGTCATGAGAAGCAGCATTTGTTCATAATCAATGGCTTTAGCAGCAACAATCCAATAAACTGGTTTACGTAGTTCACTGGCAGTTGACACTGTCTGAAACAATATAAATAAAATTCAATTCAGTAAATTCCTGGCTAATAAGAGTGATATATAACCATGATGCACAAGTATTTGCAACATACTGTACAAGTTTCAAATCTTCTGTTGAAAAATCATCTGTGAATTACACCATTCTGACCTGAGAGTAGAACTGCTGAAGAAAAGGCTTCTTGACAGCTGGCATCACTGCATCAAGATGAGGCTGAAGAAACTCAAACTGCTCTGCCAGAAATACCCTTTGAAAGCAAAGAAAATTTACTGTGAACTAAATGCAACATTTGGCATGTCTCTGTACAACTTTTACTCTACACTCGACTTATTTGGCAATAATGACATGCAACCTTGGAAAATTTAGTCCTGAGAAGAACCGAATCAGTTTCATGCCAGCATATCAACAGATATCCTCAATTCTGACAATTTTAAAATATGATTGCAAACAAGAAAATGCTTGAATAAAGAGACTGAGGCTCGAATATCAACTATTTCTATTTCTGTTTTACTCGGGATACACTGCAAAAATCTGACCCAAAATCTGCTAAAGTCAGTGGACAAGTGTCACTTAATTTCCCTACTGCAGGGCAGTCAACATTAATATTAATAAACCCACATCAGAATTCCAAAATAACATTCCTAATTACTTACATACTAGTGAATCTTTAAAAGATAGAATATTAGATCAAATTCTCTCTCAGGGGCAGGACTTGTTAGTTACAACATAAGAAAGAAATACATTTGTAAGTAAACATAAATGAATGTAAAAGTAAATAAGCTCCTTTGAAAATACATTTTTAAAATGAACTTCTAACCTTTAAGTGTCATCTTGTGCCGGGAAAAAAAATAATTCCTATCTGACTCTTACCATTATTCTGACCATATAAAAACCACTTCGTAAGTTTTGCATTACTTGCCTGTTATAATCTCTTCGTCACAGGTACACTTCCACCCACTGCAAAGAACATTGCGATCCAAGCCAAACCAATATGAATTAAGCAGTTTTGAGTCTTAGCCATCACCATTTGAGTACTTAATATAAGGTTTAAATGAACCATACAGATTAAATACTCCCATTAGCCTCTTTAAAATTAAACTTTTTTTTCCTGTTACATTTGGCCTTGTACTGTCACAGATTACTGGACCAGCTGGAGTAAAATTTCTCTGCTTGTGCTTGCAGGTGGTTAGACCAGATGGTTAGGCCCCACTACCTTTAATTAAGAAATTATCTCTGTCACTCATATTTAAAATCCCATTGAGAGGTAGGAATTTCTGACCTCTCAAGAAGGTTTTGGCTTGTAATCACAATCTCTTAAACAATCCATAGCTTTCAGTGACCACAAAATGCAGTGTACAGTAAATAACCTACAAGGACTCTGTGGCCACCACTCTCTCTGCCAAACCGTATAGCGAATTGCCAGATGTCAAAACTACGAGATGACTGAGATGTGGGCTTGGCACCTTCTCCTTTCTCTCTTCAGCAGCTGTGAGAGTTCCTGTGGGATCAGCAGAGACCTCCTAAAATAAAGAATTAAACAACTAAAAAACCGCAAAACCAGCAAGAATGTCTTCAGCTCAGCAGTTTCAGATGACAGATAAGATGAAGGAATGTTTCTAATTCTAAGGAGTAATTTAAATCAAGACTGAATCAAAAGACAACCATAGTTTTTTCTATTTGAACAGTGTGGTGTTCAAACAGGTGAAAAAAATCACATCATGTAGATCAATATCTATCTCAGGAAAAAAAAAAGGCAGAGAACATGCTTCTTACCACACCTTAATGCCCATACAGACTTTAGCCCAGCTGCCTACTGGGGAGACTGACGGACTGATCTTCAATCTGACAGTAATCAAATAAGGAGACAAATCAAAGGAATATTGCTTATGCATGCACTCTACTGCTTGTGTGAGCTGTGGCTAACTTAAGCAAAATACAAATGATGTTTTTAAACAAGTTATCATTCCATGAAAACTTCTATCTTGATTGTAGAAAGCAAGGAAAAATTCACAGCACGGGAAAATGATCTGTAATAAGAACAGGTTANGGGGCGGGGGTGGCAGGGGGAAGGAAAAAGTACAAGCTACACCTAGAAGAGGAATCACAGAAGGAAGAGACTCCCAGAGCTATCATATTGGTCTAAGTAGGTATATAAATAGACACCCTCTGAAGCTTAGCTATTTGCCAAAACCATACTAGCCCATGAAAACATAAATCTAGTTCTGGCTTTAGATTAATTACTCATACCATGCTTAGTGCTTACACACAGGCTATAAAAATATGAGCAATGCTACAAAGCAAAGGGGACATAGAACCCAGAACAGATCAAGAAGGTAGGCATGATATGGCATTGATTTCTTAAGAGCCTTCCCTGACCGTGAGGATGGAAAATCTGTGGCCAGGCAAGTGCTACAACAAATCAGCCTGTTTGTAGGGAATTAACATAAATTTGGTCAATAACACTGTGACAAAGCAATGGTAAAAATAATTTCTTCAAAAACAAGATCAGCTGCACAATACGTCTGCTGTAAAGCAACATACGAACACACAGCCAATATGACAGCAATAATGCTTAAACATGACATTTATGGTGAACTCAAAAACCAAATTAGCATAACTCTTGGATTGTTGTAAAATTGTACAAAGATGAAGTCAAAAACAAGATAATAAATAAAGCAGCTTTGCAGTTTGTGGTTTGCTGTGGGTTTGCTTGTTTGTTTGTTGTCCAATTAGAGATAGAAATAAATTGATAGGAAATTGCAGTGAAGTAACTAAAGAATCAGAAGCAAGAAAAACAGACTCAAGCTGACCACAAGAGTCACCAGGAGTTTCACAGCAGAGAACAACTGCAAGGAGTGACATGAAATGGAGTAATTGCTATTCACATGTTTTTCAGACCATTTGGCCTAAGAAGAAAAGGGAAGCATTGATGGAACTAAGTCTAACTCATTCTAAACATCAGGATTGAGACAAAGAAGAATATGCACTGTAGATCTTGAAAAGCCAAGAGAAAAGGTACAGCACAGAGGATCAGGTGAAAAGGGGAAAAACAACACAAAGGCTATTCTGGTAGCAAAATACCTGAAAGACCTTTTGTGGTTATACTGCAGCAATAAATGACAGGACAGGTGAAAATTGATTATGTCAAAACGTGTAAGGACTTGGTGAGAATTTAAGTGATAAAGAATGAGCAGAAAGATGAAAACTTTGCAGCTATAGACAAAGCAGCATCAGAATGTGTTTACTGCTTGGATGAAAGCCAAGCCAAAAGTGACATTAAGAATACAAGGCAATTGGGAAGATTATCGTGTCCAAGCTGTTATGGTTTGAATGTGTTTGAGGTGTGGAGGAACAAAAAGATCACAAGTTCCACTTTAACTATCTTGGATTTTAGCTGACAGTTGCCTCCTGTGATGTGGAGGCCCAAGGCAGCAGGGAGGCGGATTTGCTAAATCAGAAAGGCTCTTTCAGTTCTCTGTCTCTCAAATATGTCAAACAAACATGAAAATGGGCTACAGCAGATGGAATAAAGCACAGACTGGGAAAGCGGAGCTCTCACTATCAAGGGTTAGGAAACTATCTTCAGACTTCTAAAAAAATTTGTTATAGGTTACAGAAGCAGAAAGCAGATAAAGCAGGGAGCCTCGAAGGATCCCCACAGAAATTCTGACATTAAAACCAAAGACTGCTGACTGAGCAATACCATAAACACATCATTTGTAGCGCTAAAAGATCTCACAGAAATAGATCAATGAGCAGAAGATAAAACTTCTAAAAGAAGCTTATGGTAAAAACTATCAGATACAGTTGCACTGAGCATGGGAAAGACTATAAACACTACCCACATCACTATGTTATTTGAAAAATGAATTTTCTTTGCTCTGATCTGTATCTACATTCAGCCAGATAAATTTGCAATTAAACCAGCCAGACATTTCACAAAATTGCTAAGTTTGCATTGGTGCTGAGTCTATCAGAATGGATAAGCAAGCCAAAAAGTCTGGATATTCACTAAAACTCATGTAACCTCTTTCAGGCAGCTCTGAACATACCTACCTGGCACATCTGCATGTATACTGCCCACGGACAATAACATCTAATCATCTAGGCATAACGGTCAATTCTCTAAAAGTATTAACTGACCCAAAGACACCACTGATGAACCATCAAAATCCACTCTTTATCTGCCTTCTCTTTTCCCTTTTTCACTTCACATCATTCTCAAAAAAACCAAAATGCAACAACAAAAAAAAAATTAGAAGCTTTGAAACGTTTACACATGATAAATAACCAAACCCACAGATCACCAACCAATTCCCTATTCTTCAGAGAGGCAGTGAGACACAGGAAGAGTATCAGTGGTAAAAATTTAAGAATCTTTGTTTCTTTCAAAGACTAATTACAAATTACGTAAAAAACCAAATATTATAAAGACTTCAATTTGTATTTATCACACTTCAAAGCTTCCTGTCAATTCAGTACTGAGATACATTTTAAACAGGTTTTTTTTCTACCTGCCTGCTTCCCATGAAGGTAAATATCTGGTGAGCCTTTCAAATTGTGTCGCACCTGAAGACACAAAATGTACATGGGTTCAACCCGGGAGGTCAAACTCTGGTTCAAATATCCTGGACAAACACAGTGTGAGCATTCCATTCTCCTGATTCGTTCTAAAAAGCAGGCACTGCATAAGCACGTCGATAGCAAAAAGGAAGCCCAAGGAAACAGCCAGTGTGCCCATCTCCAAGAAAAGCACAAGATCACTCTGAAAGGGCTTCAGAGATGCATGTGTTTTTTCCTCCAGCCAAGAGAAATGATCACATGATTGAAAGCAGCAATAAAGGGACAAAAACACACAGGCTGGAACAGGAAAAAAGGCTAAAGATTACTTAAAGAAATCAGATGTTTTAAAATGGACTGGACTTGTTAAAGTGAACCCTTCCAGTAATTCAAGAAAATCTGCAAGACAACCTCCGTTATCAGAGATTCCCTTTGAGTACCCATGGAGAACAGGTAAAGTCCTGTACAACTGAAAGTGGTGAAACCATGCCAATCTGCATAGGAGGAAGAGGAGGAGAAGGAGGAGGAGAGTAGAAGTCGTGAAATTAAACAGCAGCCAGACCAATTTTAATTTCAAGAAACGTCAAGTTAGACTGAAAACATATTGTAGCACCCAGCATCAAGTGTGCAGAGAGCAATACCAAAGCAGAACAAACTTGCTTAGCTTTTCCCTGTGTCAAAGTAGCACATCTTGCTGATAGAGCAGAACTGCGATACACCTAAGACATATTACAGCCCATGTAACATCCTTAGAGGCAAATTGGGCAAAATACAGGTTTGAAAAAGGTATTTCAAGGTACATGTGGAACAACAACTACAAGATACCTTTCTCCTTCCTTGCCAAACAGGAAAAAACCCACAGAGATTTTAAAGAAAAAAAAATCCACCAAAACCACCAAACTTATCTGAAAAACAACCAAATCAGCTGCAGCAGGGTACAGCAGTGCAGGTTAACCAGCATTCCATGCAGACATCTTACAGTGGGTCTTATCTATTCAGTTTTCTTTAGTCTTAGACTTACTCCCTCATACCGTCACAGGAAAAGAACTGAGTTTTCTAATGCTACATGTGATTGGCATACACAACGAAGCAATTATTTGTAAAAGCTGTTTTGGTATAAAGGCCTGAAAATACCAGGATACAAAAGCGTTAAAGCAGGCTTATGACTGCTTTACCTGTTTAAGGGTTGTTAATAACAGTAATATGAGCTATAGTGCATGCTTTGGAAAGCATCTCTATGCAATTATCTATCTTTGAATTAAATTTGATCTGGAACACGTTTTTACAACAGAAAGGCATGTATTAGTAAGTAACAGGTATCAAATAAGTGCGAGTGTGATAATGTTTGATTAATTGTTGGGTAATTTACTTTAGCATTTCATTGTTTACTCCCAAGAAGAAATTCTTTAATGAATATGAATACAACTTCCAAAAAAATGTCTTCTGTAACAGGAAGATATTTTCATTTCAATAGTTTCGCTGAACCCAGCAGCAGTCCTCTGTTAAGCCTTCCATTTTAGTAAGATTTATGGGGATAGTTGACAGTTCACTATAATCATTCACTTTTACTAACTTTAAACAAAAACCAGCAAATCCCTCAACGTGTCCCCAGCACACAAAGTTCTGCAGATCAAAGTAATAATCTTTCAAAATGGAGCTTTTCCTGACCTAATACTTTTTGCATAAGACTTCAGCTTTAGCATTGTTTTGATTTAACATACATACACAATAGGAACAACTTCAGTTTTGATTCTGCTATAAGCAAATGGCCATACCTCTAAATGCTACTGAAGAAATCCAGATCTAAAAGGAATAAGTGGTGTTTGAAAGGTATGGAAAAAATCAGACTACCTGAAAAGGTTCTGGCAGTCCAACAGTCTACAGCAGCTCTAACATACCAACGCTATTACTATGAACTTGATATGCACTGATGGAGAAGGAAAAGATGTTTACCTGAGACAGGATAGCTCCATCATCTCTGTTTAGGAAACTGTAATTGATAGTTTCTGTAATATTATTAGTATAGAGTACAAGGAAATAAACACTGATCAAAGAAAGTCCTTATTGCATTCAAAGGCTGTCTTAAAACAGCTCAACTAATTCCAAGTAATTGCTTAATATGCAATAATTTTTTATTAGAAGAAATGTACTGAAAGCAACAAGTCAGGTTTTTTCCCTCCCCCTTAAACTTACACATCCTTAATAATTCTTGAAACTAGATGCTGAAAATGACAGTTAAAGCCAATTGTAAATTCACACTGCATTCAAGGGTAACTGCTTTTTGAATACGATGTAAATGCACTAAGGTTTACAAATGGTACCTTTCAATACTCCTACTACATTTTAAGTTGAAAAATTAGTATTTTCTTGCTGAGGGGCACAAAGCTTACAAAGTGGGTAATCTTGACTCAGCCCTTAGGAAAGTAAATCAAATGTAAACAAAGTAAACAACTACCATGATCACCACTCAACACACTCTAAGAGAACAGATCATTAAAAACCAAACAACAAACCCTCTTGAGAAACCACACAATTAATTTTCTCTCTATTTACAATCCTCTGCAGGCAAGTGATACCATTATAGCATTATGAAGTGCCATGCAAGGGATCCCCAGGCTTGCCAATACTTACAATGCACACACTACACACCAGCCCCAGGTGACCAGCAGTGTCCTCTGGTGGGCCTGGCGCTTCCCACTTCAAGAGCGTGGATATTCTACACTCTGTCACAAAATAAGCACATCCCAAACCTCAGTTTGGTGCTGACTTTAGTAACAGACTTCAATAAAATTTGCATAGAAACTTATAGGATCTTTGAATTTCATTTATTTCTTAGTGTTCAAAGTTAAATGGCAGAGTTTTTGCATAAAAAATTAGCAAAATTTAGCAAGTTTATTTACTATCTTGTCTAACCTAATACAACAATGCCTCTATTAGGAATCACTGTGTGCTGATAGACAACTAAGAAAATGAGTTATTAACTATGCTTTAAAAAATTGATCTCAAATGAGCCTCCACAGAAAAGGATGCCCACCATCGCACCCTTGGGAACCTGAACCACTGTATCACAAAAACAAGGCAGCCAAGCTGGTCCAGTCACACACATTTTTACTGCAGCATTTTTCTTATCCCAGGAAAGATTTTTCAGGAGGAGCTGCTGCCAGTTCCCAGGTGCTCAGCTGTGACTCCGCGGAAACCTGTATTCCTCTGGGACTAGGAATCAGCTCAAGTTTTGGGTGCCCAGGAAGGAGGGTTTGAAGTGGCTAAAATGAGATGTGTGACTGCCCAAAGAGAGACAAAGCAATTGCCAAAACTCAGAAAACTTATTCACAGAAATAAGCTAGAAAACTGCAGTAAATCATTCCAGTCTACAGTCAAACAAACTAAAGTTGTATCAAGAGCTCTAAATGAATAATGTGATGAAGCAAAACAGCTGCAGAAGTCCTAGCATATTTTCAGTGTTTGTCATGTCAGACCTTTCCTTTGTTTACACAGAGTTCTCTTCCCTTGACAAGCAATTCCCACAACACCTTAAACATTGTCACTATGCATGTTGTACAAATCTTTTAAAAGAGAACAAGAAAAAAACCCCAGAAATCGTCTTTTCTTTTTTTTTTCCCTTCAGGGTTTTTTGTTCTTTGAAGGAGCAGGTGACCAAACAAGGATTGCAAAAGTTGCAGAAATTATCTTCAGCCAAACAAAACCTCACCAAGAACCGCAGCTCACAGCTACCATTTCAGTGAAGAGCTTAGCTACGCCTTTCAGGAGCAGCATCTTGTGCTAGGCCAACTATTTCAAGTAAGAATTTCCACAGCTTTGACTCTCCAGAGCCTGCCATTGGTACGACAAACCAGGACATATCAGGGGACATCTCCACACTAAGTAATGCAGGACAGTACTGTGACATTTTATGTAATACTGAAGAGTTCGTTTATAGAACTGGGAATAGTATAACTGAAATGTACCATCCCACAGCATCAAAGGGTCAAAGCCAAAATGGACCGGAAAGTCATGAATGAAGAAAAAAAAACTGTTCCCCCCATTATTCCTTATCTTATTTATAATAGCTGAAAAATCTACATTTTCCATCTCCGCACCATCCTTCTCTAACCTACTGTCTCTGCCAAAAGACACACACTTTGGGGGGAAAGAGCCCAAAAGCTAAAGTAAAGACAGAATTAAAAGACATTAACCAGTACTTCTTTATACCAGTGATTCATTCTATCTACTCGTCTATACATTGCCTTGTAATGCTTATATACTTTACCACAGTGATTTATTTTTTACTGCTGTACTATGCCTTTACTATGTACAGCATAGTAACTCCAATAAACTTCATCCTAAATCTCAGTTTTACTTCAGCAAGCCAGTTTGCAGTTAAATATTTGTGAGTATTCCATCGTTATTTGCCCCCAAAATCTCACTTTTGGAAGCAGCAGTATCACTCAAGGCAGCTATCTGTTACACAAGACACAGACAAACATCTAGGTAATGGCGGTACCATCACTAAGTTACATTTTGGAACTTTAAAGGAAGCTGCTTATAGACAGCTAAAGCAAGGAATTGGAAGCAGAAATTTCCCATCTGGATCACCAATTATCATAGATCACATCAATCTATTGATGCCTTGCACCTACTTGGGGGCTTACTGGTCTCAGTGGACTAATATGAACATCATTCACTACTGTTGCAAAAACACATTCCCGGTAGAAACGGCGAACACAAGGACCGAATGTGTGTAGGCATCTCCACATATCCCACTCAGGGGAACTGTCAGTGAGGAGACATCGGCAGCTCAGAAACAGGCACTTATTTCAATGTGTTTGGCTTAACTAACACCACACCTTTGCACTGTAAAGTGAGGCTGAAACAACAGCACTTCTCCCCTTTTCACTCTTCTCTTTCTGTGTTTTCCTTTCAATACATGCTACTGGTATGAATGAAAGACGGCTTGTAGAGTCCTGTTTCTGGAGGATCCAAATCATTAGCTCTGAAAAGGCTGCATAGGGGAGATCTGTACTGAAGCTATTTTATACCAGCTGCAGAAACGCCTGGTTATGAAGTTCAGATACATAGATGAAGTTCAGTACAATGTAGCCAAATGGATTTTTGAAAGTCATATTATTCTCTTACCTCTCAAAAATGAAACTGTACCCTGATCTATTTCAAAACAAATACTCAAAGTGCTTGTATTTTTTTATACTTTTGAGTTAGGAAATACATGTATTTCCTTAAGGCAAAGACAGGTAGCTTAGACAAAGAAAACTGGTTATTCAATCACTGTAAGCTCCCAGCACACTTCCACATAACTTACTAAAGCAATTGAAGACAGTTTCACTTATCTGTAGGCTCCTTTTATTTATTTTTTAACTAAACCCATTTCATTTATATACCAAAAGAAATTTCAGACTGTACTTAAACTAGTATCGTTATTAGCAGTGCAGACATTAACAAAAGCGATAGCTGGACAAAAACTCATTATCAGTATAATAGTTTTAAATAGGGAGCATATTTAAATCAGTAGCATCTAAAGAACATGCTTGCTCACTCCTGTGAAGAGTTAAGCCCCTTCATCACTCAGAGTCCCTTCTTCATTGTATTTTGATTACATCACACAAACCATCCAAATGAAAAAACGTCCAAATAACAAACATGTTTCTATATCATAAATACAAAGAGTGGGGGCACTTTTACTTCCAACTGAAGTGGTGATGCTCGATGTTTATTGTTTGGGGTTTGTTTTTTATTTGTTTACTACAATGTTCATTATTCTATCAGTGTAGAAGCAGCATATGGACAGTGGATAGTATGTACCACAGCCGAGGTGCCACATCATTGCCCTGTAGTGAAGTTCACACAGCTGAACGCATGCTCGTATCTCCAGCTATTTCCTGTTCACAGTCTAAAACATGAATCTAAACTGCAGGTGGCCTTGCTGCAGTTTATAAAGTACCGTTGGCTTTGCTATAAAATATTAGATTGCAAAACAGAGGCTAAGTGATTCAGATACAGTTGAGTACTGCTTAGATGGGAGAAGGACCCTCCCACAGAAGCAGGGGGTATGTGGTATATGAGGAGGGATGGAGGGAAGAGGAGAGGAAGTGCTTTAAAGTGCTGCAGCCTTTTTGCTCAGTGGCCCTGAGTCAGAAACCCTCTGTCTCTCAGTGGTCCAGCTGAAAACCGGGATAGTACTTCTCTCTCAAGCATGGTGAGTATACTGTTAGTATATATTAAAAGGGCACACACTTCTTGCATTGTATTAACAGGGAAGTATAAACTTAGAATAGAGCAGCTCCATAAGGTCCTATTGGGAATGTCTCCAATTGACCCCCATACCCTTCATACAGGAGATGGTACAAAGATGCGAGAAAGAACGTTGGAGCAGCTTGGCTTTACTTTCCTTGAAGTAAAATCCCCTCTTCCACTTTGCTTGTTTACATCACAAAGGAAGCTCAAAATTCAGCTCAATAATAGAATTAGTGTCCTAAAAGGTAACTGATGTAGTGAGCACTAATTAAGTCACAAACAGGAACCACAGAAAGTCTACAAGAAGGAGGAGGTGGCCTCTAAATGCTCCAACTATTCCTCTTTCTCCTGAAAACAAATATAAAATAAATAGGCCTTCCACTTGTTATTTCCAAAATAGAACGGACAAAGTCCAAGAGGAAAGCTAGGAATGATCCAGTCTAAATTACTAAAGAATCCTGACATAAATCATAGAGCTCAACCTTCACAGGCACTGACAGATTAGAGGAATGATTCTGATCTACATGCAGTTCTATCAGAGCCTTAGTCACAGATTCAGAACTATCAGATTCAGCCTATCTCTATGAAAATAAAATATTGAAAGATGCTGCCATCAGGAACTGAAATGCCACAGAAATGATAGTCCTTAATAAAGTTACCATGAAAAGAAGACAACGCAGAAAACCAAAATTCCCAACAGGCCATGAGACCGAACCCCACAAAATAAACAAGAATATTTTCAGAAAGCAATTTACAATAATCTGAACTAAGAGAGGAGAATTTTAAGAGCAGTTCAGAACAGTCCATAAAATCATGAGAAATACCCATTTTATGACACGGTAAAGATTAATCTCAACTTCCATAAACTCTTAAAAATAACCAAACAATAAAAATACCCAGAAGACTTATACTTCCTCATGAATCAAAAAGTGAAAAAAATCCATGTATAGCATAAGACCAGCATAAGTTAATAAGATATTAATAAACTTCATGGAATGCCTTTACGTTCATAGTAGTTAGCTAAGATTTCTTCCTCCTTTCAGATCTGACATGGAAAATAGTTATTAATTTCAATTGACACTAACATTATCTGTAACAGCCTTATTAAATGACTGCAGAAGAAAAAGAAGTCCTCTTATTTTTCCAATTTACCCCTAGAAATTATTTTTTATAAATTATTTTGGCTGCTAAAAATAAATCAAGACTGTAAAGCACCATCAGGAACTGTGACTACAGAGTAAGTTTAAAAAATGAATTCCATAACTTGCCATTTTTCCATAATCTTTAACTGACTCATTTGCAAGATCTTCCTAGAATGATTTTTTCTTTTTGAACAAACTGCCTTTGAGAGCAGTATTAATATGACTAGCCTTTGGTTTAGAGAGGCCTGGGGTTATTAGTTATCTTATGCTCCCTCTACTGACTCCATAAGAAACAGCCCCAAAACCCTTTACAAAGCTTCTCTGAAAGACGTTTAGGATTCAGTATAATATTTCAAGGCATTAAAAAGGTATAAAGTGCCAAATGCTTGTGAAAGTCAGAGAAAAGCATACTTCTTTCTAAGGCAGACATCTTAGAAAATAAATCCTTCCTGTTCCATCCATGGTATTAATTACTATACAAGCCATTGATTATACTCTTAGGAAATTTCTTCATAATGTTTTCAAGGGTTTTATATTTAGGTGTAAAAAAGGAACTACAAATTTCCATTTTTGAATAGTTCTTAGCAATATTTGTTTATAAACTCTGCTGCTTGGTTGAATCCACAAAATCTACCTGAAGGCTCCTGTTTACCCTTTGTAATGTGATGTGAAAGACAGTAATCTACTACCATGTGACAGAGGCTCCATATTTACTTTTCACATTTTGAAAATAACTCATGAAGTGGCTGATGGGATATAATCCATAAAATACGTCAGGGAAAGTTCCTCACAATTCATAAATGACTTAACAAAAGGACTTGGTATACTACTTCTATCTTGTTAGGTGAACGATCTTCAGGATGGCTTATTGTTTTGCTATTATTCTACTGAAGAAAAATGAGTCATCTATTGTGTTATTTTGGTGGGTTTTATACAAAATGTTTCATTTAATAAGGATAATACTGGAATGTCTCTATTACATGAACTGTAACACATTATAAGATTTAAATACATAACTGTTGTTACATCAAACAGAAGCTATTAAACTAGTTTTGTTGCATATTAGAAACAAGTGATTTATACAGTAATATCTACATCATGATATGCCATGAAACTAAGTCTTTGTCACAACAGACACTGAATAGAAAGAATGATAAAAATCACAAAGCCATGATGAAATAGAATTCCTAAATTTCCTACACAGACCTCTATTCCACTGAGCATTAACAAAATCCAGGTACTTACCAGATCAATCAGACTCTCCTGGATTCTGTTCAGTGTGGTGCGTAATCTACTGCTACTTAGGCCTAGTCCTGTTGATTCAAACTGGAAGAAATACATTATATTTAAGTTGGGAAAGGAAAAAACACTGGTTTAAACTTTACAGCAAAACTTCTGTTTGTAAACACCAGCTACAACTTACACTAAAGTTTTAGCATATCATCACAACCATACAAAATGAAAAGAAAATCAACACAGGTCACAGCACTCAATACTGCACTGGTGTGAAGAACAACCCAAGTACCTTTCATGAAGATGACAGCATACCCTTCATACCAATAAACAAACAGTACCCTTTATTGTTATAATACTGCATTTGGGTGAGAACTCTAAATTTTCTCATTTGGGCGATAAGCCCAGAATGGTGCACCACAGTGGCCCCACTGAGACTTGCATGCACACCACACCCAAGCCAAATGGTCTTGACTTCTCCCTCAAGCTATAAAATTTCTTGTAACTCCTTTTAAAATATCTAACTTGCATATCTAAAATTATACCCATTGATCATTATAAAACAGTGATTATTACTTAATGCTTAAAAAGATCTACCTGAGAAATGTGCCATCTTCATGTTCACAGCTTAGAGGTATTACAGGGCAGATGTTCAGCTGGGATAAATCAATATAGCTACACTGATTTCCTGGTAAATGCAATGAATTATACCAGCTGAGGGTCTGATTTGACATGGATAATTAATGTGGCTACTTACATTCTACTTCCAGTTAAAAAAACCAAAGAATAAACTAACAAAACAAAGGAAGTGGAAATGGGACAGATAAGAAACACACATTTACATCAAGACTCTGGAAGTATTTTAATACTTCACTGGTATGTGATTCACACCAAAAGGCAATTTACTCAACAATATTTAGAGCACTGTTGTACCTTGTATTATTAGACTTCCTTTCAATGCACTAAATCAGGGAAGGAATCATACCATCCACTCTTTTTAAATACCAAGCTAGGTCCCCATTGACTGCATCTAATGTTTACAACTTAAGATGTCCATCTGCGCCAATCCTCCTATATACTCAATGAAAATCTACATCTGAGGTGAATTCCCACTGGAAGTACACTCTCCTGAAATCCTGAACCTGATCTGGCAGACTAGTGCCCATGTTTGATAAAAAGAAGTGTTCACACCTTTGTTTTTCTGCAAGTGAAGTCAGCGCTTTTACCAAAATAATTTGTATTTTTCTGCACATTTTTACTGCAGAAATATAATTTCTGAATTGTGTTTGATTTTGCAGGTATGTGGGTAAAAAAGAAAATAACTTCTTTCCCTTTATGAAACACACCCTTAATTCTCTTTTCTGTCCTTAATATAATATAGTAGCTTTTCAAGACATGGCCATAAGGACTGCAAATTCAAGACTGGTCAGTATCCCTGTTAAGGTAAGAACAAACAGAAAAAATACCCTGCTTAAAGGGAAAAAAAGATATTAAAAATGCATTTGCAAGTTTCAGCCATTAAATTTAAAAAATTTGCACCTTTACCAAACACATCACACAACCTGCCACTAATTGTTTCTCTTTCTGCCTTTTAATTACTTTCAGTAGTCACCAGTAACTTTTGCTTACTTATCCTACAACGATACATTTCTTTCTAAAAAAAAATTGCAATTTCTTATTTGAAACGTTATCTGAATGAAAAGGGATGTAAAACCAAACATAAATTTCCGTAAAACATTACACATCAAGAGCTCCAGATTTACCAAGCAACCAGTTACAGCCTTAAGTCAGAACTGTGCAGAACTGTGCAGTTCACACCCCAAAAAGATTGTTGCTTAGCATTTTTCCACAAGGACAGAACCTCATGACTTCACACAGAACTTGTCCCTCAGCAGTGTAATTGCTTTGCTTCATGGAAGCTATTTCTCTTTGCAAAATGGTAGATACCTAAACTCCAAATATTGATGACCTAGTGAGGTTAGTCAGCAGAGCATTAGACAATTTACAAAATAATTTTACTCATCAACAATTTGACATCACCTCTTACAGTTAAAAAAAAAAAAAGAAAATGAAGTATTTTCCATGCAAATGGCCACAGTTTTACAAACTATTATGTCTTGCCAAAAAAAATTAAAACTAATCTCAAATTTATTCTGCTAAAGATGACTATTCTGTGGCATGTTCATGAATGTCTTACACTTTAGTGAACAGATATTAAATACAAGCAATTCCTTTTAACTTCATGTTAAGTTGCTCAATAATTTGAGATAAGGAGGAAAGGCAGCCTTAACTTGCATCCCACAAATTAAAAAGGTTTTGAAAGAGCAATTCTGTTTAAAATGGTGTGCAATTTTGGCAGTGAAGAAAGCCAAATACTGACTACAGAGGGTAATCATTCTAAAGAGGTCTAGAAAGAGCAACGACTTAGCATCGTGACTGGACACAGACCTCAACAAGTATATTTTAAATCCTTGTTTTTCACTGAACTGGCAATGAGCTCTGTACAATTAATCATTCTCCTTATGTGTGTACTAACACATACAAAGTAAGCATAATACAAAAAAATTAAACCACTTAAGGAAGTTCTATTACCAGCATACTTTTAAGAATCCCATTAGATGCTATTTTGTAAATAAAAATAAAACAGAAACACTCTCAGTGGTCTAAATCACATACCATCACCCATCTCTACTTTCTGAAGGTTTATAAACACTATAGGGAGTGAGGACATTTAATAGGGAGTGAGGACATTTAAGCAGCATTACAAGAGGGTTTATTACATTCATAGACCCTTTGTAAGCATTATGTTTCCCATGGAAAATCATCTGTCAAAAGAAAAACTAGGCACACTACAAAACCATCAAATTTTACCACCCATCTGCTATAATATTTACCTGCCTAGCACCGTGCTGTTCTCTGTTAGCAGCAGAGAGTGACGAACTCAGTATGAGCTTTAAAAACACAAAGTGGGAGGTGCAAAAAAAAAAAAAAAGGCAACACAATGTGAATACCTGAGCAGCTGACTAAGCCAATGGAAATCGATTATCTTAACAAAAAACAACAGAAAACAAAAAAACCCCACACATCTTCTAAACACAAACAAATTGCAAAATACATTTGTCCTGCCAAAGAGAACAGCTCAAAATCATTTTGAATCATATGTTGAGTCTGAAAATCCATTACAATTTGCCAACAGATGATGATGAATTTGGAACCCCACGATATTATCACTTGTGGAGTAATTTAGGGGCCAAGAGAGGAGAAAATTGTTTTTACATGCAGCTTTTCATAAATGCTTTAAGACAATTCTGTTGAAAGTTGATCTATGTTTTGTACAGACATTGCCAACAAGCACTTATTTAAACTTCAAGATCACTCAAAAAAACCTCATTTTCATTAATTCAATTAGTTTGACAGAAGAATACTAGATCTGAAAAAGAGTATTTCAAACCTCTTAAACCTTACTTACTATTTAACTACTTAAGTTTAACTATTTTACTATTTAACTTTCATGGCTCCCTTGTCATCTTCCTTTTGCTATGCTTACCTAAGTTAGAGAAATAGATATAGGAAACTCATAGTCTCTAGGCTCCAAACCACCACCCTCCTTCTGCAGACTGCTCCTTTGCTCACCACTTTCTGCCACTACTTTTAGGTACTTCATGTCGTCTTTCCTTCCTTTCAAAATACTGCTGGAAATAGAGTACAAAATCTATTCAACGCATAATAGGATTCATGTCCCAGTGATAATGATGCTCCCTGCACTTATTCCCCTGATCTAATCAGCCTTTTCTTACTTCTGCATTCAAATCCATACAGGTTCCACTGATTTTTCTGGGCATTACATATTAGGTAGCATTTTAAGTAAAGAGATCTCCTCTGTGTTCTCATTCTGTGTGTACAGTGATATTTGAATGAACAATGTTTTTACCTACCGTGTCATTTCGGCCAAAAAATGTATAGACTGCATACAGATAGTAATCGAAGAGCTGGGACATGAAGTGGATCACATCAAATGCAATTGGTTTCAGAATATTCATCATCTGCATGTATTTCCCTTAAAAATTAAAAAGAGAAGATCAGTTTCCTCAACGTAAGAGCTACAAAGACAGCACTGATTTTGACAAACTCAAAATCAGCTTTATGAAGTTCATTAATTAGCCTTGAATATTGATTAAGAACAACTTATAACATTTTAGAGACTGGGATCTTTAAAAATAAAGCTGAATATGATGACTAAGACACCACAAATGCCTAAAGACTTCTCCAAATGTGATGTTAACCTATATCAAAATGCCTTGGCCTTCTGGTACCAAATTCAAAATATACATCTTTCTGGATCGTCTACAAGTTTCAGCTTCGTTTAGCCAAAAAATAATAATCCCTTATAGTAGTCTCTAACAAATTATATATAAAGCCACTAAAGATTTTATGCATTGGTGTGTGTTTAAACATGCACATATGGATATTTTTCAAGCAATAGAAAAGCACAGTATAAAAAAGATATAATGATTTCATCCAACAACTCCAGGAGTAATGTGTTTCACATCAGCAACATAGCAATTCCTGCTCTCCTTCCTTGTTATCCTTTGGTAAGAAACCCAAGATGTATGTTTGAAATGTTTCTAGAGGGACAGAATGACAGAAAAGAAGGATGCTGGGACCCTGGCAGGGAGAAGAGTAACTCCTTGTCTTCCTTCCTGTTGGCTGTTGTTGCACATTTGACTGGGGAAAATAAAAATTTTAAAAAATGTAAAAAGCCTCAGAACCTCCATCTGTATGTTAGCTGAGTCAAACTGATGATACAATTTTGACTCAGAAAGATTTTTTTCTGTACAGGTTTAGTTCACAGGGCCTATAGCTTTTAATTATTTTATTTTCCAGCATAGGGAATGGCTTTTTTCACAGATTCATACAGAAGCATACTTAATGAAAACCTTTATATTGTGGATACCTTACATTTCCGTCTGGCTAGCTCAAAAATGTCATACTGCTTGTCTATTAGCATCTTAAAAACATAAAGAATATATAATAAGCTTTGGGGTTATTATAGTAATAGACAGCAATTTTTTAAACAAAACATAAATGCCGTCCACCCAGCATGTAGGATACAGTAGATCATTTCACAAATTGTCATATTCCAGTCATGTTT
>VXBO01013133.1:0-39015 GCA_013400135.1 Rhinoptilus africanus | reverse complement strand
TATTTGAACTTTTTTAAGCAATTACTTCTGTAGGTCAGTAAAGATAACAATAATTTGAAAAATACACAACACAGTAGATACATGGTAAAATGATATAGCAGTATGGCAAGAATCAAGCAATAATCTGACATTGCTGCATTCCAGGTTTCTATCTAGCTTAGACTCCCCGGTTGAATACTATGCATCTGTTATCCCATTTTGCTAACACAGGCAAGCACATACTTTGTTATTTTTGGAGATTTGACACAGGTTGCAATGCTTAATATTTGGCAGTTTAGCCCAATTGTTAATCCTCCACTTAATTATCAATGTTTTGATCTACAACATTACGAACAAACTGCAAAGCAGACTTAAAAAATTTTCTATTTGTCTTCCAAGAGGGAAAACCAAATGCAGTTAGTTCTAGCACAGCCAATGTGGAAATTTTTGGATGTTTGGGAAAGGATGCTACCCTAATCAAAGCAGTTGTCCCCTCCACATGTGCTATCTGAATATTTTGTATTGCCACAGGCTGTTTTTTTCCACTTACTCGGCCTGCAACACAAACATTATATGAGGGTGATGTGTCACATTCTGGACAGTCAGATTTCCAAATATCTGCAGCTGGCATGAATATTCAAGGTAATCTCACAGGCAGTATCTTATGCTTTTCCAAAGGGCTACACACTGTACACTGCCCAAGTATTGTCCCTATAAAAATCTTCTGATGCCAAGAACATTTCTCTATTACTACATCACTCAGCATCTTGACACAAGTGTTCCAAGAACATTTCCTCCTAGCTGTGCTCTCTAACAGGACACCAACTTTAACTTCTATATGTTGTTACCTAGTTGCACTAAAGTTCCTATTTTGGTTGAAAAAGGGTGTATAAGAACATTTTCAAACAGCACTAACAGGCCAAATCCATGCTGTGCTAGAAACTCCAAGGAATACTTGAAAACACCACTTAGAGATTCAACAGCTCAAAGTAGCTTGACTTCCTAGAGGCTCTCTGTTAATAGCTAAAACTGCTGAACATTTGCCAGGTTTCTTTTGAAGTATTATTTCCAACACTTCTTTTGTCCTTAAAGACAGTAAGTAGAGAGTACTCTCTTATCACAATAATCTATATAAAACTGATCACTAAAATCAAAAAGGAAAATAAATACACAGTCTCCTGAATAATACATATTTGAGGTTTTGTATATCTATGGCCCCTAGTAAAATCATTTCCTAGGGATCCTCACAATACCAAACATGCAGCTTCCTACAACACACATTAGGAGCTAAAATGCCAATTTGAAGGAAAAAGTGAAAAGCCCATTGTAATTATAACAGTTTGAAAGACTGTATGATTTGGGATTTTTAAGTCCCATGAGGTTCTATGCTATGTGACCAATCGCTTATTTCAGGTACAAGATATCTACTGTGAGATTTGTCATTACCATTATTATTTTCTTAGAAATTAATGGGTTTTAAACCAAGAGAAAGCTAAGAGTTTCTTCCCAAAAACTATTCACAACAAAAGCGAGGCATAAAAAGACATTAAAAATGCCCAACCCGAGAAATAGTTTAATAGGTATTTCTTAAGTCAGAATGATATTAATTAAAATAAGAAATCACCCAAGGAATATATACAATGGTACAGTCATTAATTATTCTTGTTGATGTCTAGAACCTAGGTCAAAATATGCCATACAAATTTAACACATGTTCATTTTCCCTTTATATTTTAAGTTAACATTCAATGGCTTGACAGGAAAAAAATATCCTAACAAATAAATCTAATGGTTAATTTACACTGGAATCAGAGAAATAATTACCTGGCTTACAAGATTGAGGGAAAAGCAGATAAACTGAAACGTTGACTTGAAATTCAAATTAAACAAAATTTTAGCAGCTCTCACTTCAGTTATACGTAGCAACTAATTTATGTAGTTCATATTTATTAAGCTACACTTTGTTTTATTCATCTAGCCTCCATACAAAGCATAGAGCACATGGAAATAGTTCAAAATGGGTTATGAGCACTGTTACACTCATTCAGTGAGTACTACTACTTGCATACATCCCTTCCTAAAAAGTGAGGCAACAATTTCTGTTCCTTGATCAGGCAATTTAAATCTGCACCTTCACATCACTGCAGACTTCCCTTTTTAAACCTACCTTCCTTTATGATTTGTTTTTAACTAAGGTCAGGGAGGTGATCTAGATCTTCCAAAAGTGCTGATACAACATACAGGAGGCAGGAAATTCAGTGTCAAAATGTAGTAGGGACAAAAACTGTTTAAGTACTCACATTATTTCTACCAAAACAAATGACTCTTAAAATAGAGCCTTATTTTCAAGGAACACGACTAAAAAGCTACAGGCTTTCTATAGATAGGGCATATCTGCTGTGTCCCCTGTACTGCATTAGGCCCCAGCTTATTTTTTGTGGCGCCACATCACTGGTACACATCACTTTGTCCAACTTTATCTAAAAAACAGACCCTTAGCCCATACTGGTTGCTTAGATCTCCTGTGCAGAGGACAAGCAGCTTCAGAAGAAAAGTGCTAAGATACCTAGGCGATGACATGCAGGCAAAGACATCCAGGACAGTCAACAAACTCTACCATCTTCTGGAATTACCAACAGTTTTCCATTAATAATGAAGGAATCCTAGACAACCATCTCAGTTATACTCCTTGAAATTAGTGTTAAGTCCCATGGCATTTTCCTAGCCAAAAATCTGAGACAGTGCAAGACAAACTGGAGCCTCCCATGGCCTCAGCAGAGACTACTGTTAGAAGACAGGCACGCTCCAGAGCACTCCTGTCTGCACGGGGATAATCCAGGGGACTGGATCAAAGCTGCATCTCCAACAACCTAGTGTCACACCTAGCCAAAGCTGCCTAGCAACAACATGCTTAACTTCACGTTTTATAGGGATGATTCAAAAGACAAGAGGGGAGACAAAAAGGGAAAAGACACTAATAAATCAGATATTACCATTTAGCCAGAGTATCTTATTTGTTTCTTGTTTCTGTCGCCATTAACCCTTTGATAAAGACATGTCTCATGTCCCTGGGGATCTTGTCTGAAGAAGTGAGTGAAATATGTGTATATTAAGGCCAAAAGTCATGACAAAAGATGAAGGCATTTTCAACTTCTGTGGCACAGGTGTAATACACAGTTTACACCTAAGAGAATGCAAAAAAACCTTGTTTCATTTATGATATCAAATGGTAGGTATTCCTCAAAAAAGATACAAATTAAGGTGAAAGTAAGGTGAGGCCATTGCATATAAGAAACATGAGAAATGGCAAAGAAACTAGAAGGGAAGAATGACTAGGACAAGGCCAAAGGGGAAAACCAGACCTATTTACTCAGGAAGTTTCATTAAGAGCTAGAAGTACCAAAAGTCTTTCGAAAATTAAATTTTCCAAAGACGGTAAAAATCAGCAGTTTTCCAATTACAAAAGACCAACAAAAGCAAACCAAATCAGGAGGACGTAACAGGACAGAAATTGCAGACAGCCTCAAAGCAAGAATGAATAGTTTGCCTTGGTTTTCACCGAGGACAATGATACTGAGAGCGAAAAAAATGAAGAGAAGGGGAACAGGGTGACTAATAGAACTGAACTGGCCACTTTCAAGCACACTAAGAATGAGCTGGAACAGACATTAAAACAGTCAAGCTACAGGAGCAAAGGTATCGGTACATAATAAAAAAAATGGCCAAGCAATCACCAGTCTGGTAATCAGTGTAATAAGTTGTATGGGCAACAAGCAGTCAAGGCACGGGGTGTACCGCTACAATTGAAAAAGACCAATAAAAACATAATCAAGGAGGGAAAACAGTCATTCAACTACTGATCTACTGCTTTAATTTGTAGGATGCAGGACTTCAGATCAATTTTTGAAGAAAGTATGGAAGTGACAGAAGCAGAAAGATGGAGACAAGATTCAATCAAAGTATTCATTTAATATTGCACAGTAAACAAGTGAAGCCAGAGTTTTTTAAAAGAGTAAGGGTTTAATAAAAGAGAAGACAGAATGGAGTGTGTTGAAAAGGGAAGTATCTGGAAAAGCTACTAGCGGAGTTCCCAGCAACTGGCCTCTTCTTTAATATTGTCATTAATGACCTTGGCAAGAAAATAGGAGTGTGATAATGGAAAAAAATAAGGAGGCACCATCAAAACAGAAAAGGATTGACATAATACACATGAGGAACAGGAGGACCTTGATGACTGCTGTAATAAAAATTGGATGAAATTCAGTAGTACAAAATGTAAAGCCATGCATGTGGGGACCAATTAATTAAAAACATGCATCTTTCTACTATAAACTCTCAGCTCATCTCTTGGAAAAAAACCTGGGAAAGTGAAGGACCTGCTGGCTGTACAAGCTCATTACAGATGGACTGAACTGCCAGTACAAGGAAGCTGTGAGAAATCTGAAGAGGTGCAAAAGGGAGGCAACTTGTGACCAGGATGCTGCGATACAACAGTGACACAAGGCAGTGAGATCTCATCCAAAGCACTGCACATGATTTTGATAAGTTTATAACAAGAGGTGAAAAAGAACTGGTAAGAAAGTAGGGGACTTAAGCTTCTGGTAGATAAATACAAAGGATATGAAAAAGCTTGGCACATTTAGTTTAGCAAATCAAGGACTGAGAAGAAACAGGATTGCTTTCTGTAAAAACAGCAGGGCAGCGTGCATCAAAGAACAAGATGATCTGTTAAACCTGAATGTTTATTTTGGCATAAAATCAAGTGGGCAGAAAATAGGTGGATTATTTTTATTTTGTTTTTAACCATGAAGTTGATAAGGCTTCTAGAATAGAATTCCTATTAGATAGAGTGGTGGAAGCAAAACAGAAATATTCTTAAATTGGAGCTCAAAACAAGAAATGCCACGTCTTCCTGCAGAGAAGGCTGGAGGAGATCCCTTTCCAATTCCATGTTCCAAATAATGCTATTATCAGTCATTACAGAAACAATATAAAACAACCCCAATAGCAGAAATTTTGAAAATTAAATGTCATTCCAAAAGTGTGGAAAAGCATATATATGAGCTTTGCAAATAATGTTTAAGTTTGGGGTTATGGCCAGAATCCACAAATATTAAGACTCCTTATATGCAACTGGAAAACTAGAACTACAGCTCCACCTGCTCTTACGCTGTGTTAGGGCAGGGGCAAAGGCTGGCGGAAGACTGAATGGTTTACGTGAAAGTGCCATGTGTGATTTCTAGATTCAATCCTAACTTTTCTTAGAGCAAACCTTTATTCTAGAAGGTAGCAAACAAATCTCTCCAACCTAACTCACAGATCAATAGCAGGAAAGTTATAACAAAATCATCTCAATTCTTATTTCACGTCTATATTGCAGGTGCTCCAAGAGAAAAGAAAAAAGTGAAAAATGGTTGAGGAAATTAATTTCTGATTTATATGCTGCCCTCTAAGACAGCAAAAGGTACATTTGTAACTATACTGCTTTAAAATGAAGCATTTCATTGACCAAGACATATTAGCAACATAAAACATTAATCTATTTCCTTTCTATCTTCACTGGTTTTATGTATTCAATGTTTTAGACAATTAATCCACCATTATTAGTTAAAATCACTATAATATATACATAAATACATGCACGCAGATTAATTCTCAAAGTAAAAATAACTCCAAAGATATAAGCAAATTTGTCTATTTAATTAAAAATACTTTGGTTTAAGGCTTAATTTCTGTTCTATTAACAAAGAGTGGAAATAGGGCCCAACTAGGTATATTTTTAAAAGCCTTAACATTCATTTAACATATTTGCTATCAATAGGTTTGCATTAAAATAAAAAACATATATAAAAACTACAATTATTCTACGTACCAACAAGCCTTATTACATTCAGTGTAGTGTTTGTTAGGATAGGTGCATTCACTTTATTGAGGTTATAGTCTGATCTCTTTCTGCTCCTCAGAGTTTCTCGAGAAACACTTCAAAGAAAACAAAACAAAATACACCAAATGTGACTGTTATATTCAAGGACATAAAAACAAAATTTAGTAGAAATCTTCCTCCCCCTCCCCTTCTTTCACATGACAGTATGTCTTCCAGCACAGTATTTTATTTATACCAAAGCATAACTGGGTTAGGATTCTAACACTTAAAGAGAGAGGCCTGGCCTAATTTACACAAAATTGCGCTAGGGAAAGGAGTTTCTCAATTGTAGTACAAGGCTGGAGTTCTTCAGGCCACTGTCTGGCCTTGAAACCATTTTAACCACTCTGACTCAAGCTCATAGTTTATGAAGTAAAGAAAATGAAAACAATGCAAGTCACAACAAAACAGGGGTAGACTAGTAAATTTTAAATTAATTTTTTCATAAATTGCAGTCCTGTGAGAAGCAGGGAGTTAGACTGGATGATCCTGATGGATCCATTCCAAGTCAAGATAGTCCACGATTCTATAAGAGAAACCTTTTGTCAACTGCCATACCTCAAAATGATAATCTTCCAAAAAATCAGAATGCTTCAATTTCACAGCACAAAGCTATAGACAGTTACTGTGGCTTGTTCCAATTAAGTAATTTTTATCAATATCTCCATCACTTCTTTGAAATGAATCATGTTAACAATATTTTATCCTAAAGAGTTATTTCATAAAATAACATTCTTCTGCTTTGAACCAAGTGATGGCTTTCCAGTTCTCCTGCTCTGTCATCTAAATACAAATAGAGTTAGTCTGCTTCACAAAGTCTGAACGGACATCCAAGCAGTACAGTGCCCTAGACAGAAATTTATATTTCAGATCCTTTTAAAGGCTATAGAGTTGGCTCTTGTTTATATGAATATATATAAATAAAATATTTTCTATATATATTAATCAAAATATAATATGTATATCCATTTTTATATGTCTGTGTGTGCTTGTGTGTGTGCATGTATATATTCTTAAAGAAAAAGAGAATTTAAAATTCCATATGAGTGCCTTCAAGCTACGGAATATTTTTTTTTTTTTAATCTGTAATAGTTTACTTTTGTTTCTGCAAAAGCAGAAGCGCAAGCCTCAAGCCATTAGTCTGCAAACAACTGCTTTTGACACAGAAGAAATTATCCGTATGCACACAGTAGCTGCAGAAGAACCTTCAGTTCACATCTACCACTTGCTAATCAGTTTTCTCACTGCCTGCTTCAGAAAGCCTTTATTCTTCTTCAAAATCCTGCTTTCCCAAGTTTCTTTCTGCAATAATGGTGAGCAGTTTAATGTTCCTCCCCCTTTCAGAGATCTAAGTGCTGAGTCTTTCTAAACATTCAGGTAGTGTAAAGATTATTTGATTACTATTCCATTGTTGTAGAGAATAGATTGAACAGAAAATGAACTAATTACAGTACTGAGACGAAAAGAGTGTAAATGAGACCAAGAACCCACACCCCACGCCGTCTACTTACCTTTTCACAGGGGCATCTCCGGTCTGCTCATCCACATAATCCCTTTTCAACTCTTCAGGAACATCACTGTCACTATCATACTCTTGATATGCGCTTTTTTCTTGTTCGTCTGATTCATACTGTTAAAAATAATATTAAAAAAAAATAATTCGACTGCCACTATTTTCGTTATAATATTGTCACTCATTTAACTTAGCATTTTGGTCACTTCTTAGCTTTTACCTCAATCAGGATACGTATATCTTTGCTGGTTGAAAGGCTGCTGACAGTGTTCATTAAAAATGCAGCAGGCAAATCATACAAAAACTTTTGTAAGTGCATTTCTAAACAAACGTCTATTCTCAGATGTTGATTAAGAGCAAATATTTGCATCATCCTGTTTCTCCCAGCTGATAATTTTTTTGCTTTCTTGTTGCTGTATCAAGTACCCACATATCGAGCTTTTATTATTTGTTTTACAGTCTGAAAAAACAGTAATAAAACCTCAAAATGTATCCATATGGTGGTAATAAAACAAAAAAACCTGGTACCATACAACCCTTAATGATTAATGCAAGAAAGACTAACCTATTGCTTCACAAAAAGACTTGTATATATTGTTCACATTTATTTTAAAAAAAACCCCAATACCATAAAAACAACTTGCTGGTTTTTGTAAAATTGTTTTTAGTACACTCCAAAAGACACTTCTACCAAGGAGCCTTTCAAACACTTAACCTGTTAGAGGCCAATGGGATTTTGCTTAAGCACAAACACGTCAAGAAAACAATAAGCAGTCAAATGCTACTACAAAACTGTAAGTATTTCTCAAGGCTACTGTTACCATGTAACTGATTTTCTTCAACTGTATGCTGTTCTAGCTACATTAACAGCAAGAAGAGTATTGAATTGCATTTCAAAGATCACATGGGAATCGTTTTCAAGGATGGAAGGTTTGAGCCTAACCGATGTCTAAAAAATGAGCAACACGAGGTACAGTGTATGTAATACAACATAGGATTTCCATGGTAATATTATTGGTAGAGTACGACTTATGTGGAGAAATACTATTCACAAACACAGATAATAAACACTTTTTACAATTACGAAGACACGCATACACGTTAAAAGTGTACAACTGGGATTTTTTTCTGCCTCACTCGCATTTCAGACAAATGAAAGCTATAATGAAAGCATCTCAGTTTATTTCAAAAATGAGCCGAGTTCAGGCTTGATTAAGGACAAAGAGAGTCATAATTTAACTAACTTGGCTGGAACATTATTAGCATGGAGAATTACTACCACTTATTATGCATTAATATATAATAAATGACATGCTGACTGAATTAAAATCCAGTGATAGTAAAATGATTAATTGACTACAATTGTTAAATACAATTCATATTGATATATGATTCTGACAGTTGACATATTAGCTGTCTTAACATCAAAAATTAAAAGAATTTTGAGAATTATTTTTTTTTCCATGAAAAAATACTTTATTAAGTCTCCTCAACCTAATGCTATTAATGAGCTGGAAAAGTAATTTAATGAGATAAAAATATCTGCATTTTAAAGTATGCAGTAAGTCACTCACAACTATTAAGTAATAACCTCAACCTGAAGAGACCTTGTAAATCCATTTGATTCTGCACAGTCTGTAGTAAAATTCCAAAGTGCTAAAAGGAATTCAGATCTTATAGCAATAATCAGTTCACAAGTGTTTAGGCAACCAGCCCAAACCAACCCATAGGACAGCGGTAAGATTCTCCGAAGTTGAAGAGTGTTACAAAACTGTAAGTTGACCATATCACAACAAAGCTATTGTAGAGAGCTACAGAAAAGAGATATAAAGCATCTCACTGAAGCTCAAGATTCAGAGCTGAGGTGACTGGATCCAGAGGCCCGTTTTCAGTCATCCAGAATTGCAACAATTACGCTGTTAAAAAGACTTTAAAATTTCCAAAAGAAATCCTGACAGTTCTTACCATCCTACACATCATTTGACAGGTAAATCAATTGCTTATGTCCTTGTCATGCCATTTCTTGAAATATCTGGAAACATGTTAACATTCTCTGGAAACAAAATTTTGTGATCTCCATCTGATACAATTTCAAGTGCTAAAACATGCCTCCACCTTAACTGGTCATTCAAGAAACTGAAACATAAAATCTTTATAGAAATTTTACCACACATTACCTAAGCAAGCTACTTCTGTTTCTATGTAAAGGATAATCAAATGGGTATAACTTTTTTAAAATAAGTGTTCTTTTTACACATCAGCACTTTGGAGCAGCTGGTAATGGAGAGTGGAGATGAAAAATGTGAAAAGGGAAGGTAGGATGGTTACCTGGAGAGTACACACACTTGGGTCATAAGAAACCTTGGTTCTAATACCAGGCAGGTTGGACATCCTGTACAACTCCTGACAGGTTAATTAACCCATCCTGTGCCTCAGTTCTCTGTGTAAATATGCATAATACTTCCCTGGCTCACAAAGATTTTGCAAAAGGTTTTATCCTTCCAGTGACTGAGTTAACAGACAAATACACTGATGAAAACCAAGTAAGTGCCGCCTTAGCATTGTTGAACACCTTCATCCACACTCTCAGTATGATTATTCAGATTTACTTATCATCTTTCAATATTAATATTAAAAGCAGTTAGTTCCCATTTTCCAGTGCATTAAACTCAAGTTATCACATGGACTAAATCTGTTTATTTACAGCATTGCTAGAAACATGTCAAATAAAGGAAACATTCACCACAATTGATTTCCACACAGAAGAAAAATCAAAAGCATCATCCTCCATAATCAATTTTAAACTACATTGAACAAACTGAAACTTAACTTTACATGCTAGTTAAAAAGAAAAAGTTAGTCCGATACACTATTTTTAAGTTCTCCAAACACCACTACATTTAAGGTTAAATAAAACTATTTTATAATGTGAATGGCTGTAAATCTAAGCTATATTTCACAAGAAAAATGCATAATAAATCATATCATTGGTATTTTACTTTTTCCACACAGAACATTCTGTCCCCCTGGTGTGAAAGGAAAGCCAAAATTCATTATAGTTCTTCACCAGGCAGAAAATCAGATTTTATCAATTTAAAATGTATTAAGGTTTCACTAATAAAGAACACTAAATTGGCACACAGCTTTGAAAAAGAGGACAGTGCAGCCAGCCTCGCAAGTCCCTGACAATGTCCAAGCCTACCAAGTCGGACACTGTTCAAAATTAAAGACAGGGAAATTGCAACATGGACTTTTCTACACGTGTGACACATCAGCCTACTGGTAATTCCTGGGATCGCGAGTCCCTCTAGCCTGTTTCACCAAGACCACAGCCTGCCTCTGCTGGATGGCTGGGGCAGCCCCACCAGAGAAGGCATACGGTGTCCTGACAAGGATTTAGTGGAACCCTCTCTCTTCCACAGTGCTTGCAGTGACAGCAGCCCGACGTGCTAAACATGAGGCCATCCTGAAATCCTTTACTAATGAGCTAACGCTTCCTGCCTTAAGCAGCCTCAGCTCTGCCTGGGACTGAGCTTCATACACCTTCAAAAAAGAGACAGCAGTGAACAACCAGTATGAAAACAATTACCTTCCATACAGAGTTTTTTTTACAATAAAAATCTTTTAAAAAGCAAAACTACTCACAAACACATACAAAAATCTGAAATACAGTCTTCCGTAGAGGGAGAGCTTTCACTTTGGAAATCTCCAAAGTACTATTGGTATCATCATCATTAATCCTTATTTCACTAAGGATTTTAGCAAATATCTATCAAATGGCTGCCCAGATTCCCCAAAAACTTTGTTTCAGAGTGGGTTTCTACAAAGTACTATTGAATTCTGATGTTTTTAGTGTGCCCTGGCATCCACATATAAGCCTAACAGCAATAATCAGGCAACTCTTCTCAGTTTACTGACATAAAAAGGTAGGACATGTTCTGTTGTATTACTTGATGGGAAGAACTACCACCAGGAAACTGACTCTCCAGCAGCTTCCTTTAAGCACAATGCAACAACATTTTACACCAATCAACTGTATTTTCTCTTCAAGTGAAACCACAGAAAAGAGATTGCAGCATCGCCCACGGAAGGAAAGACACTGCAGCATCACACTCAGGTGTGAGATACCGATCAAGCTGCTTTGCAACTGAAGTTCCACAAGGAAAGCAAGAAAGACGAAGCTGAAAACCAGAAAGCCGTTAGTGTGACAAACTGGATTTACTAACCTTAAACAAAAAACCTAAACCCAATCTTATCACAAAAAAACCAAACCAAGAAAACAGTATTCATCAAAGGGACAAACAAAAGCAAAAGCTTTAACAAAAATATGCTGATATAGCATTTAAGAGAATGGTACAAAGTTTTCAAGTAAAATATATTTGACCACTACTAGATTTTGACAGAATTCTGAAAAAAATGCACATAGTTATTGATCAATTTTACGGAGATCCCACTGTAAAGCAAGTGTCCTGAGCATTTAAATTACAGTTAAAAACTGCCTAACAAACTTTAGATAAACCATGGCAAATCCCATAGGTGTGAACACATAAAACAGAAGGAGCAACTCACAATGATTCTTTCCTAAGAAGCCAGAACACCAGTCCTACAATGACAAAATTAATTCCACAAAGAAAGCTAACTTACAAGACCTAGGAAAATACTACTTGAAATGCAACATGTCTTGCTAGACTTCAGGAACACTTGGCTTCAGTGGAAAAAATACTGATCCACTACAAAACAAACTAAACTATAAACAAGATGCCTGTCTTTCCAGCACTGTTAAAAGCAAAGCGACCTACCTAATTAAAGAGTAAAGTGGCTTGAGATTTGACATAGTACTGCAGTTAACTGATCCTTGTACTAAGATATTTTGCCATCATTGATACAATAAATCATCCTTTGCTGAGAGCAAGACTTGCTTTTATTTTTTTTCTTTTTATTTTTTTCCTGAAACATTCCATACATACCCCATTGGAAGCTAACACGTCTTCTGTCTCATCATCTTTGCTGTCGGCCTGAATTTCAAATGGGTTTCCTCCATTACAGTACTGCTCAAACAACGTTACTGCCGTGGAAATTGCTGAAGCAGGCTGCTTACTAGGTGACACAGATGGGGAACGTGACTGCTCCATGAACTTAAATTCCTATTAATGGAAATAAAGTACAATTTTAATCAGCAACAAGACAGTTTCAGTAGTATTATGACTCCAGTTCCATAAAACCAGAGCATAACAGAGAACTTATGGACAATTAACCTGATATGAAAACATTTTGCAAAAGCTTGCTGCTTACTTAAACATGCTTTTCATGCTGGCTCAAGTTAACCTTGAAATTGGCAATCTTACACTGCTCGTCTTTCTAATTTTAGCAGGTTTTGGCTATGACATGCAACATATCTCCTGCATTCTGAAAGTATTCTCTGTCTAAAACTAGGTGAAAACTAAGTGGGTTTTTTATTTCACATAAATTAGGAGAAAAAATGAGACCTAAATTCTATGCAAAAATGTAGTTTTCTTTACACAAGTTACCTAGTAATTTACTAAAGCTGAATATTTTTTCTCAACATTTTATTTTTAAAAAGTTCCTTTTAACATTTATTACTTTTCAAACCCATTGCACATGAATTTTCAGATGACTGGGTGATACGCATTTGCACTGTCATTTGTGTGTTTGTCATCTGTCATCTGTTTACAGTGCAAATGTGTGGTCATTTGCACTGACTTTTGCAAATATATGGACACATAAGGTATGATTTTATAGACTTTATTTTCTAAAGATCTTGACTCATCTCAGTTGACATTTTTATCTGTTAAACTCTAGCTATTGATCTTTGTAAATGGTAAAGTGTACATTATGATTTATCTAAAGGTTTAAAGATCAAAATGCATGCAGCTAAAGGAACTGCAGTGTTAGATTTCTGATTGTTTAAATGAATGTTACTTTCTTCCATTTTCTGCTGCTGCTCCAGTCCCTTAAACAGTATGTATGGATTTATAATCCCATTTCTCCATTAAAACTATTCGTTCTTTTGCTGCTGGATGCCACTGAGGGTCCTCCTTCCTTTTCTCTACAAGCTATTACTGCCCAGTAGCCTCTTCCTTACTTCTGCAGTTAACTCTACAGAAGCTGCGCAATTATCTTTTGCTTGAGACTGCTCAGCTTTATCTATTTTTGCACTTCAGTGACAGCTTTAATCATGAGGACCCACATTTCACTTGGCAAAACAGGTGAAATTCACCCACCACGTGCTAAACTTCACAAAAATTCTTTTAGGACAGCAGGTGAGCACACCAATGCACACCAATTACTTGCTTTCAGTTGGACTTCACTACAGAAGAATTCACTTTTTTTTTTCTTTCCAAATGAGCCTGTATGACCTATGTTTAAAGATACAGATGCCAAAATTGGTGCAAGCTAGTAAGCGCTCATGTGCTTGCTTTCAGGCACTCATCTTTCAGCATCTTACTCTCAGATAAATCCTTTAAAAACGGAAAACCGACATTAAAACATGAAAAATAAAGGCTAACTTTATGCTTACAACTCTAACAGTCTTCTGTAAACCTCTACCTGCCTGAAAAAGAAACACTGCTGTTTTAAAAACATTTAAACCTAAAGTTTCCAATATCATGAAGTGAAATTTAGAGGGTTTTATCAGCCATTGAATACATTTGCGCAATAGTTCATGGATCTTACTACTTATCAGAACACCTGGACTCTTAGCTATTAAGGTATCAATACATTTGTATGTGTTATTCATAGAACATACATGAAGCTGCAGAATACTAAAGCTTGATTTAACAGGACAAAGTTCCCAGGTCTCATTCTCCAAAAACATTCTTAATTCTTCAAGACGGGTTCTGAAATACAACAAATGAATACTATCAATAGGCAGCAAAAGTAAATCAGGAAGTAGACAATTATTTAACTTATGCTGTGAAAAACACCTTAAAAATGTATAAAAAAATCACACTTGAAAACAGATATTTAACTCATTCTTTCAACTGACAGGCATCTAAAAGCTGTGGCTACTAACACAGTGTATGTTTTATTACACCTCCGGAAAGATTCACAATGTCAGTCTCCAAAATTTGGAAACAAATTTTTTTGTCAAAAGCATTTGAAAGTATAGAGGAACATCTATGATTATGCAGTAATAGTGGACTGGTTTTCCTCCATGTAAACTGCAGAAAGCAATACAATACATACAAACACTGTGTTAGCAGTACAACAGCTTTTGTGAGCCCACACAAGATAGATGCTTCTTTCAATATACAGACTGAAGCCAACAGGTAGCAAAGGGAAGTGGAAAGAGCTCATGCTCTACAGACATCTCAACTTTTCAGAGAAGAAAACACTTTAATGGCTATTAATCTCCGAGGCTGTATTTTTCTTCATAGCTTATCTTTACCTTTGTGCTAACATAGAAAATGTATCAGGGAAAGGTAATCAAGCCACTACATCTCTGCACTGTTTCTGTTATGTTTCTAATCCTTAGAAAAACCTCCATTCAGCGATAAGCAGAAATACCTTTATTAAAGAAAATATTTTTGCCACATAACCAAGAACTCATACAGAAAAGACAGCAATAAGTGCTTGTTGAAGTCACATTGCTGTACCCTTTCTTCTTAATATGTGGTATATTGGTTTGCTTAACAAGTAGCACTTGGTAAATTATGCACTGGGTTTCTAATTAGGCAGTAAAATACTTTAGAAATACCACTATTTCAATAACAAACTATAATCATCAGTATAATTAAAATTTTCTTGCCTCAACGAGGTGAGCAATGTGTTGAATTATGACTACAGTTTGACATGTCTATTTAAATTCACCAGGTAAATGCAAAGGGACTTTAAGTGCTATTTTCATGGCACTGAGTACCCACAGCTTGCAGATCATCTTCCAGTAAAGCCAACAGAAACAACAAATAGAGATGCTGTGAAAATCAGCGTTACAGATTAAAATCCCTTGAGAGGAAGACTAAGGAGGAAGAGTCATAGCAAGAAAACATTTAAACACCCCACAGCACCAGTTTTTGTATCATTTCACAGCTGAAATCAAGGTACTGACAAAGTACTTGAACAAATGTTCGGCATTTTCATTCTCATTTTTCAAAATAATCAACTTTTACCCAAAAAAGCCTCATGTATGCTCTCGTATTACATTGCTCTTCGGCGCTTTTTGAATGACATGACCAGTTCCTTTGAATGCTTTCTTTATGTTGGCAGCTCTCTGAAACACCACACCGCCCAGAAGGCCTCAGATGTCAAATTACACAATCAAAGAACTAATTACTTCTGGGCTCTAAGCATTTCAGCTCTATGTGGCTTTTATGTACTAATGAATCCTTAAAAGCAGTAGCTTTTTTTTCCCCCTCCAATTAAATACACAAGGGGATGGAAAGCCACATTAGCTTGATCTGAAACGGCAAGATGCTTAAAGCTTTTATATAAATCAATGTGAAAGTTATAGCTGGGAGAAAGGGGGTTTTATATTTTTCCTTCTGAGGAAAACATCAGCCAATTAATCTTCACAATACCCACACAGCACAAACCACGTAAAAAGTACTAAAGGTTCACATAAATTGAGTCATATCAGTAAGTACTTCCTTTTATTTTCACAAGAATTACATGAAACATTACCTTCACAAAAAACACAAGTTGTTCTGAAAAATTATTATTTCCATACATATTCCATCAATGTTCCTTAACCTTTATTTGACTCAAAGATAATTCAGAAAATTTGCCTCTGATGCCCTAAGCTGTTAAATAGGTCCTTTAAACATAAGTAAAACCATAATGGTCAAAACTGTATTTACTTAATCAAGTAAGGTATTATGTGGTAATTCAGCGTAGTAAAAGACAGTTAGGCAGACCAAAACAGCTCTTCCGAACCTAGAGCTGCAAGCTCAGTTTCCAAAGCACTTCATGACATTCAGTTCAGAGTTCAGAAATGCTGTCAAGAAATAAGAGATAGGTGGTGCGGCACCTTAACCAACTCATTTCCTAACAAGACATAACATGCATCTGGTTAAGGCTGAAGCTTTTAAGACAACTGGAACTGAGGTCTTCAAATGTCCAGACAGAAATCCTAGCTACAAACTACCAAAGCTGGAAGAAATTCCAAACCACACTCTCAGCTCCTGAATTTAGACACTCTCATGTTCTCCTGTCATAATTTTCATACTTTACAGATTTTAGGCAGAAAGTCTCAGGGAAAATGGGTTTGGATGTATGCCCTGGTTTGACATAAAACAGAACCAACTTTCTGTTCAGTAATTTTCTTTCTTAGCTAGGCCTTTTCTGTCTATCTTCGCTGATAGCTCCCATAAAACAGAGGTCAACAAATCAAGACTGTGAAAGTAAGAGTTTCTTAGAGCAAGGAACGCTGCATTTCTTCTCACATCTTCCTAGCTATTTACACTCAGAAAGAAGATAAATGCTAGATAACTAGAATGAAAGAGTTGTCAATCATCCAAACCAAAACATTTTGGAAATCAAGACAACTAAAACAAACAAAGAGACAAGTCTTGAAGCTGTCATATCTGAGGCCAGAGACTGCCTGCACATACCAGCATAAGTCTGGCCTCAGATATGATGGTAGAGTGAAACATAATTAGATATTGCCAATGAAAAAACTATGAAAACATGAATCATAAAGAAGGACAGTACTAAACATCTAATTTGATAGAAGACAAAATTACATTATTAAAAAAAACCATTTCACAGCCACACACGATCAGCTCTTTTTTATGTAGTGGCATAGAAAAAGAAGTAACAATTTTGCTAGAAAGTATGGATTTCAGAAGCGTTCATACGCAGGATCACAGGAGACAGCTTAAAAGCCAGCCTGAAAAACTACTGAAATTCTACATAAAAACTTTTTCATCTTTATCTGGCTTGTCTGCTGCAGAACTAGAGTTTTTCACAACTATTACAGAAGCAAATGCTTCTCCACTCCATCCCCTTCTCCAGAGTTCAGAGCCCAATTCTCATCATGAAACATATTCTGCTATCTGTCAACCTCATTGCAAGAATATTATGCAGTGGAATTCCTTTGGAAAGCATTTAAAGTAAAAAACCAACAAAAATAAGTGCCATTAGATTCATTCACTGCACATATAGTAGTCTCACCTGTGGTATGTTTTGAAATAGTTAACACTTTGTTTTCTGATAGATTCTTGCAAAACTTCAGACTTACTGCCACAAAATTCTTCTCCAACTTGCATAAGCCTACAATAATAAAACAAAATTTAGAAATATTCATTGATATATTAATATTGCTGTTCCAATATGAATTACAAGCCTCAATCATTACCGTGAGCACACATGTATCTCCATAAAAACAGAGCACAAAAGTTAACTTGCAAGCACTTCACTCATTTCACAAAAGTCCATGTCTTATTTCCCTCCAAATCCTGTCATAATGTCCCATACACACAAAGAGCCCCAAACAAATTAAATGTCTTTTTGAGATCCCACTATGCAGGGCAAGCTGTACAGCTCACACTCTGGATCTGTCATTTTATGACCGAAACAGAAGCATATAATAGTGTACAGGTTAGCAGTACCACAATATTTTATGCTCTTGACTGACAGTCCCTTTAAAAGCTTTCAGAAACATCAAAACTGTCAGATCTGCACACTGAAATCTTAAAGGTGGACAATACTGCAACCATATAACACTTAAGCACTACTTGAACACCAAAAGAATTTATGCTACCTCTCCCAAGTACTTCCTTGGAGCAGAGAGAAAGAGAGATCGGCACTCACTCAGACTCTCACATAAGAAGAAGTGCTCTTCAAACTATCAGTAGATAGGAACAAAGTTGGCATCAAAATGTAAATATCAGCCTTAATTAACTGTGCTGTCTTATCGGTGTTGAAGTTTATGCACACATATTAAGTGGTCTTATGCCCACATCAGTATACCTGCTGATAACATCAAGTACAAATATGAAGTCATCATATTTGAAGTTAGACAGATCTGTTCCCAGAAGATATGTTTTCACTTTCAGTTGAACATCCTACAAAACACAAGCAAGTTTTTGTATACTTAATATACTAAAGACAAGAAGGTGAAGGCTCAGATGCCTAGTTCATTAGAACTTTTTTGTTTGCTTGCACCTCTAACATTTTGAGATTTAAACTAGAACTGCATTTACTGCAATATCAATGATTTCTCATTGACTTTTTTTCCTGAACATTCAATAACACAAGATCAATCCTAGATGCTTTATTGTCCCTGCAGAAACAGAGCTTTGGATTACAATTCAGCCACATAAAAGGTTTACAGCTTTTTCATCATACATTTGGGGTTTCACTGCACAGTCAGACCAGGAATATTGTGAATCCAGACAGGTTCACAAGACTTCAGGCTCTCCACAGCTATAGTTACAGCAGAAATATAAAGCAGTATGACTATGCTAACAGAGAAAAGCACATAAGAAAATAGATTGTGGGGCAGCACAGAGGTTAGGAAAAGTGGAATCAGGCTGAAAGTCATGTTAGTATGTTTTGGTATCTTGACTGAGTCTGTAAGCATAGCGACCAAGTAGTAACTGAGTCACAGAAATTATATTTCCATGGTTTTGATATATTTATCTCAAACAAATCACTTAAAGAAATCTCTCCCGGGATTTTTTTTTTTAAGAGGATCAATATAAATATAACTGTAATTAATATGAGGGGATAAATATAAGGGGTGAGGATAAACATTCAGGAAAAAAATTAAAAAACATACCTGCCATATTCGTGAAAGACCATGTTCCAATTTCTTTTTTACATAGCTGCGGTCAAAACTGTTCTCTTCAGTTCCAATCACATTGTTGCCATCTGAAACTGAAGGTGAAAGGTTTTGTAGATATTTCCAAAAGCCTCGAAATGTATCCTAGTTTTGTACCCATAATGAAACTTCCGCCTTAGCCATTATCATATTATGCAAACTCCAGGAGAGCTCTAAATTTTTGAAAGGAAATGAATAAAGCAAATACAAATATTATATGCTTAATGCAGACCAGGAAAGCTTTGATTGCTTTTATGTAAGCAAGATATCCCACTCAAGATATCCCACTCAAGATAAATCAAAGATGAGAGTAACAGACACCGATACTTCAAATACAAAAGATAAAGTTGAATGCTGAAGCGAGCACTGCTTATCCTCTACACCAATACTCTCCGGGATAGTCTACCTTTGTAGAGAAGAATCATGAACTTAAAATTTCATAAGCAAGACTTTTAACTTTATGCCCCAGTAAATTCTCTCTGCAACTCCGAGGAAATTTACGGAAACTTGTTCCATGAACTACGCTAACAACATATCATGTTCTTTTCTTTTTTTCCCCCCTCTCATAGTAACCTATGCTTATGTATATAATAAGGTCAATCGTATAATCAGGTGTCTTTCATTCTTCCAAATTATTTAATTTAAAGCCTTTATTCCCACACCACTGAATCACTTTAAAAAAAAAAACCCAAAAACCAGTGTAATGCATGGTAAACTTCTCCTGTATGTGGTCCTCTCTCTCCCCATGGAGAAAATATATTTTATTTCCATTTTAAAAAAAGAGATGGTAATATTTTATACGTAGTTTGTGAATATACAGTTGTGGTTACACCTGCAGTCTGTGATGGCACAGTGTCATGCAGTTTGCTTTACAGCCTATGACTGACCAGAGGAAAGCTCTGTCTTAGCCAGACTATACATACGAACTTTTCCCATGATAAGAAAACTCTGCTGTTCCTAACAAGGAGAAGAACTATGCATGTCCATTAAAGTCCAAAGCATTTAGTGATTTGACATGAAAGATAAAAATTCACATAAAATACTACACTGGGATATTACGAAACATACAGCCCTCCTTCTACCCCATCATTCAAGAGGTTGCAAACACAGAAAAGAATTAAGATTGCCTGTAGTACCCCCCATTGCCATGCGGCTCACACCCGTCTTTCCAAATTTTCTGCTAATTCCAGCTAGTTTGCAGTACCCAGGAAGGCTATTCACTCCCTTGTTCCTGGCCCAGCTAGCCTCATCTCTCCACAGCCACGCACAGGCTCCCCACTCAAAGCCATTTCTTTCTATGATTCCAGCATTTCCTCTCCAAAGCCTCCACCCAGTCCCAAGCTATCATTCTGCAGGCGCATCAGGCACCTTGGCTTCATGGGAACAGGCAGCGCAAAGCACACACCCTACAGAAACCCAGAGAGGGAACTGGAAAAAAATAAAATAAAGTTTCTTGTGATATCGTGGGAAAGACAGTCTCTATCAATAATTTGGGGCTACTTGGAGAGCAAGGGGACACATCTAACTGACAAGGGCATGTTTAACATACTTGACTTAGATGACAGTTTTGAAAGATGGACTCTAATCTTCATGACCAGGTAGATACATCACTGCTATGATGGAAACAGGAAGGTAAAAGAAAATTAGAATGTTTAACAGCTCCTCAACAACCCGTGGCAGTGTCTTGGAGAGCTCAAATTTGTGGCACATGGTATTTGGGGAGGAAAAAAAAGGAAAAAGGAAATAATTTCTAGCCTCAGCAAGGAATTCGGAAATGATTCAAGGCCATGGACTGAACTGCCTCAGTGGGATTCCATGCAGCTTCCACCCAGGGAGACAGCACTAAGGCTGTGAAGCACATTCAGCTGTCGTTAAACTGTGTGATGCTGCCAGACAGCTCAGGTGCAGCTCCAGCAGCTTTTCAGTCATGAGCTGATCTCATCAAGGCAGGGACAGGATTTTACATGGTCATTCAAAACTAGCAAGGACAAAAATGCCACCTGCATATTGAATCCCTGTTACAGTAGCGTTCCTTAGATGGTAACGTGGTACCAGGACCACAGTGAGAGCTCATCCTGACTGACCTTTGCACTTCTCCATTACTAGGCTTCACAGGTTTTCTGGAAAGCCTCCTCAGCAGACTCTGATCATGTTCTGACCACGTCTTCTTCAGATCATGCGGTGCTCACTGCTAAGTGAGCAGTTTCCTTCTGTGACAGTCATCAATCCTAATTAGAACTTACCAGTGTCTCATACTCCGAGTCTTAGGCCAGACTCTCTGTAAGTAGAAGAGCATGATATGCATCTTCCTTCTCCCTATCAACCACTTGATTTCTGCTCGGTACTTTTTCAAAGTATGTTTCTCCAAACAAGAACTATTTGCATTTCCCATGTAAATACAAAAAGAAAACTTATTCAAAAAAAAAAAATATATATGATATATTACCTACTATATGAATACTTATATAATATATCAGCATAATATGAATAACAAAAATATGAAACCTCTGTAGCTCTATTTAAATTACGCAAGTGTGTGGAATATGGTTACTGAAAAGGATGCTGACCTTGCTTAGCTTATTTCAAGTGGAGCTATTTGGTGTGTCTGGACATGTTATTAAATAAGACTCTTCAAGCCAGTTAAGTTAAAACTAGTCTGCCTATTATGCTAGACCTCAAGAATACAGAACCAGTACAATACTACGTGCAGTCAGAATGTAAAAGGTCTGGTACTTTCAACTGAGTAACTCCTCCTCACAATTAAAAATATAATAAAATATATTCTGGAATCTGGGCTAATATTAGGGACAGATATTCATTTTTTCCAAGGCTGCAAAGCCATGCTCAACTCTTTCCTGTTTAAAGTCATCGAGAATGCTTTTGCAGATAGAGTCTGATAATTTACATTAATTACTCAAAAATGAGAATGTAAAAGGCTGCTTGATGTGAAAACAAGACTCAAATATAATTTCATACTCTCTCTACTGTTGCAGGGCGCTCGTAGAACATTTTCCTTATGAAAGAAAAACCATAAAACAAATATTAGCCACTGCATACGTAAATTATAATTTAGTATCTGTACCTTAATATGCTCCTCTTCTCCTGACAGCAATAATTCTGACAAAGGCATTTTCAAAAGTGACTTATCATTGAAGATTAAACAAAATATAAACAGAAAGATTAGCCCAACTAGAGAAACACTAAGCAGATTTATCTTTTCTCTGACTATATGAGTAAATAAAGCCAGCTCTCTTAGTCACAGCATGCTCTTTAGAAGTTTCTGCAACAGCTCCTCTCGTCTATACTTCTGCAGAGGGATGCCAAACCTAAACGAGTCAGTAACTTTGACCTCTTCTCAAGCCCATAGCCCTTGTCTTCACCAAACTGAGCTTTATGAAGGAATGGTTGGACACTCGTGATGCTACTGTTCAACAAAAATCCATGCAATGTTCTCTCTGGCAATCTCTTGGTGCTCCTGGTTTATGGCCAGTCATGCTAAGAGGTCTTGCTTCCAGTCTTTTAATGAACTGTGCTGCAGCTAATTCCACACATGCAAACATGTGAATTTAGGACAATTTCCTTGAAAAATAAAATCAAGGATTGGACTAAGTCCAAAAATAATCCTGTTGTGAAAGTATTTTCTATTCCATTTTGTTCTTCAGTCTCAAACTAGACTAATTTTCAGAATACAAACAAGCAGAATATTTAACGATATAACGATATAAAGCAGACACACTTCTCAGAAACGCAGAAGGGCAATTATTTACCAGTTATACAAAGTATATTTTATTGTACAAAGTACACTTTAACATCTGTAACAGGCATTAATGATCACAAATATATGACACATGATCTAGATGAAGTGCAACCTCCTTTCCATAATCCATGCAGGACTTCTTTTGGATAAGCTTCATTATTAAAATAGAAAGAGCTATGTAATTTACCCCTTATAAGTCCAGCTTCTCACTTCTACAGCTGGGTTTGTGTCCGAAGACTCCCTTGACCCATTTAAGGTACTTTGCAAGACTGCTGACATTAACTGGCATAAGGAGAGAAAAATACTGGGATGGCTCTGCGCTCTCACAATAATAAAAGCCAGATACGCATACTATAGTTAAGACAGCTCCTTCCATTGCTCCAATCTATGGAGTTTAACCAAGGGAAGAATGTTAGCATAATCTCCTGAACTGCCTCCATGGCTCCTTCTGACATACCTGCCCTTTCTACAGAAATTTTATTCCTTGGCTTTAGCACATACATATCACAGCTATTAAATCAATAAATATGGAATGAGACTACCATGTACAGGCTTAATAATTACTACAACATGAGCAATGACTTCTCAAAAAAACAGACATTTGGTAGATATTTATAGTCCCTCTGAAATTAAATTATACTTGTGAAATTCCCTTTTGTGTGCTTTATCACTGCTGAGGTATTTGTAAAAGTGATTCAGTAGCTCAAATATATTCTAGTTGTACATAACAGCTAAACCACAACATCTCCAGAAACTTAAACCTGAGTGACAGAAGATTTAGTGGATTAGCAGTAAACATACCAAAACACTCTGGCACACACTTAAAAAGCAATGCATTTAAAATTACCTACGCAACTGAATATAGCATTTTATTGGGCTTAATGGTTCCTTTAAAAGGTTGTGTAGTGCAAATGATTTTCTTTCTTCAGGATACCACAAATAACCACACTAATAGGAACTATTTTCAAAATCACACCTGGAACTGAGCAAGTAGTCTCCTGTGATAATATTTCCATGCAATAAACTCTTTATTATACCTGCTTTATTTTACACATGCAAAGATCACAGCAAAATTATAACAAGAGAAGGAAATGTAATCAACTGAAGTTATTGTAAATTTAAAAGTAAGTATTATTGAGAATGGGCAATTGACTCAGAACTTCAAAACCTTTCTTCACATGGTGCATCTCAAAATTAAATATTTCACCACTGACTTTTAATTCTGATATACTTATACAAACTTCCACCTGAAATAACAGTTTCAACAAATCCCCTTTTTTTTTTTTTTAAGATTCCACACAATACAGGAATGACACTCATAAGAAAATATTTTCATTAATCTTTCAAATTTAAAGTAGGAAGACAATGCTAATTAGCACAAATTTCATTCTTTTAAGGACTTAAAATCTGTAATAAACCTGAGTTTTGAAAGAAATGTTGGGTTTCAACTACACTGTAAGAAGCACAGCATTCCAAGATCTGTTCTTTACTTCTATTTCAAATTTTTTTTCCCCTTTCTACTTATCGTCTAACTTTAGCAGCAACCCTACAGTTCTTGTCCTTTGACAGAAACCTCCTTTTCACTAAGAAAAGGGCAAACTTATCTGCTTCAAATAAATAGGAGTTTTGCATGGATCTTAACACTGTAAATTTCACACACTGCCCTCTGCCAAACACAAGCATCTTGGGTTAGTAGGGAAATAAAGTCAGTCTTCAGACATTTTATATTAATTTAGAATACGTCCAGCAAAATGTACTTAAGAGGACTTAGCCAACAGACAAAAGTTTTGTGCTTCTGTCCTAAAAAAACAAACTGAACAACAATAAAAGAAACCCAGAATTATACTTTAAGATGAAGCATTTGCCTTTTCCTGTATGAGTATCAAGGAAATTGTGACCATATCTTATGATGGATTCACTAGTGTAGATGACATACAACATTCAGGAAATTGGATTTCCTGAAAATCACGATGACAGATTTACAACGGATTCATTCCCTGTTGTTTCAGTCACCTTCCCCAGTACACAATCCAGTATCCCAATCTACTGATCAAAAAAACTGAAATTTCACATTGGTCCTATATTAAAGGGAAAAATCCTCAGATTTTGCAGTCATCTACCACAGCTGACTTCCAACTCAACAATAATCACTGTTACAAATAAAACTGTTTATATCTGTAATAACAGCACATTAACATCATACTGAAGACTACAAAAATCCAGTGAGTATTTAAGTCCTTACTGTACACTATAAGCAATAGTGCTGAAGGCACTGAGTCAGGACCACAAAGGTACCAACACACAGATTAACAATTTGAGCATAAGAAAAGTTATTTTCAAATATGAGAAATTTTCTTTCCAGAACAGTATCTTACCAGAAGACACAGCTGCTTCCTCATCTTGGTCATGATTCTCATGCCACTGCATCGTTCGGTAGTAACTGAGCATGACTTCCCAGAGGGCTTTGCAGAGATCAGCAAGGCAAGGGATGTAGCTGTCTGATGTAATATGCTACAGAAAAACGAAGTAATATTGTGAAATTTAAGAATTATGTTTATTTTTTTCAGAGGCAAAACAAACCATACAAAAACCTCCACATTCATATAGCTGAGGTGCTTGACATATATCAGTTTCCTTTTCAAAAGTATTCGAGAGCTGACAAATGCCTGATTTTAGTCCACTAATAAAATGCTGTCTAAAAATGTAAAGTTTATTTGTTAGTGCCTTTTTGTTTTTTCCAATTGGCCTATTTATTAACCACCTCTTATATTTATGGAGAAGCATGGTAGATACAGAAGCCATATAGTCTAAGGGTCAGCACATCTCACCGTCAAAGAGGGATGGTAGCCACCCCTGTCAGAGGCAGACTCTGTGTCAGTTCAATGATACAGATACTGGTACTTCAGTAGTACATAGAAGCCATCCTGGCTGAATGTTGTATAAAGAAGTACAGAATCACAGAATACCAGGTTGGAAAGGACCTCAAGGATCATCTGGTCCAATCTTTCTTAGCAAAAGCACAGTTTAGAGAAGATAGCTCAGTACCACGTCCAGATGAATCTTAAAAGTGTTGGGGAATCCACCACTTCCCTGGGGAGATTATTCCAACGGCTGATTGTTCTCATTGTGAAAAATTTTCCTCTTGTGTCCAATCAGACACAAGTAGTTTAAAAACAAACTTAGATGGCAGCTGTCCTACCTCCCCAATCCAGCCTGCTCCAAAGAGCCAATTATGACTTAAGATATTAATTAGGTGAAGAGTATCAATTTTATCTCGGAGAGAGATATACAGGAGAAATATCCAAGATGAGATTGTCACGTAAAGGGATGAATTTGAGAAGGGATGTTGCTGGTTAAAGAGAAGACTGTAAAATATATTGCTTATCTGAGTGGCAATGGTAAGTCACCCTCAACTCACTTGCTGTGAAAAAGCAGAGTCTCACAGTCTATAAACAAGGGTAAAGTCCAGCTGCACAAACGTGATTTCAATTATATCATCATTTAAAAGTTCTCAGAGAAGCCTGGAAACCAGCATTTTGAAATAATACTGTTGTAGAAAACAGCTCATACTTTCCCATTCCTATTGCAGCATCCACAGTCGAAGTCCACAAGGCTGGCTGGCTTTTACCATGTGGGTACTGCACGCTAACCCAAAAATGTATATCCAAGATGATATGACAGCTTTGGCATTACAGTTACAACAAAACTCTTGAAAAATAGAAACATATTCTGCAACAGTGATGTCAACATAAACACCAAAATAATCAACCATGGATTCTATAGAGAGCAAACCTTTAATGAAAGCAATCAGTTCCCTCTGAATTGCATCCTCACCCACTGATGCTTTCCACTGTGGCTTTCTAAACACCGAGTGTCCTTCCTGAGCAATGAATTGCAACAAAACCTTGATAAGCTGGAGTATTGCATTTGTTGGATAATAAACATTACACTGGACATTTCTTCACAACTGCAGATGCATCACTTATGCCCTTCCTAGTCTTCAGCTTTCAGGTAGAAAAATTATAAACTACTTGTCTTTACTTCCTATTTAATCACGTTCTCTTGCTTTCTGAGCTTAAATAATGCTCCTGGCAAAAGCACATACTGCCCAAGCCACTTTCTCCTACACTCTGCTTCTGATTAAGGACTCACAAAAACTGTTGGTTAGCATTAACAGACGCCACTAGCAAAAGTATCTGGAGGCCTCATATTAATCATTATGTCTTTTCAGTTTGCCTGTTTTTTTTTTAAGTAAATTATTATTCTGCTTCTGTTCCATATCGAACCAGAGCTGCCTCAAGGATATAAATTAGGCATTCAGGATACACCAACTAAAAGTGAAAAAGTCAAGTTCCTGGTGCATAAAAAAAGTAACAATTGAGAATACTACTTTTTTTTTCTAAAACACCCTTTAATTGGAGAGTTGCTATAGATTACTGACTGCATTATTGAAACACTTTAATCTCAGATACTATAGACTTTGCTAATGATGGAACAAAACAGGGTAATAAGTTTATCATTTAAACAATAACTTGCTCTGCCATTTCAACAGCTGTTTCAGCAATTTGCTCTGACAACTCATCAGAAAATATTACTCTTGCTGTATTTCAGGGATTTTAGTAGCTGTAAAATCTAAACTTTGGTTGTGCAGATCACTATACTTGAAGACAAATTGGATTCCAGCTGGCCAGGAAGAAAGGATCACTTACTAAATACCAAGATAATTCTATTTAGACTAAGAAAATCAAAACTTGAAAATGAAGCAGCTGAACTCTCCCCTGCTCCAGTAATATTCAAAAGGAGAAAGGATGTAAGAGTTAGAGCATGGCATATCATTAGGAAATTAAACATTCAGCAAGGAAATAGTGACTCAAGAGTGCACACGCACATAACTTACCTAAATGTCTAAGAATTACTGAAAACACTATTCTTCCAAAAAAACCCCACATTATTATAAAATCCAGTATCTGACTTCCAGAAAATAGACACACAAACAAAAAATTAAAACAAAGAAAAAAACCTCACCAGAGTCCCCCAATACTCATGTGAAACGTAAATGAGATAAATGAGTTCATTTAGAAAGATTTTTAGAAACACACAACAGGACATCTGCCCAACAAGGAAGACTTTAATTTTGTATGACTTCCACTGCTTAATTAGAGTAAGCACTCCATAACCACTTATATGTTAAGAGCATCCTGGCTTAACAGTGTAGACGGATTGAAGAGGGCTCTCACTAGAGCCAGACATGGAGAAAGAAGGCTCATATTTTAGTCTTAAACAATTTATTCCCTGACAATTGAACAGAAGAGATTAAAATCTGTCAGTATTTTTTCTATGGGAAGTTAGAAATGGAATTGCTATGATAGTCCAGTTTATTCAGCACTCTGATTTTCACAAATGCACTGCAACAGGTAACAGCCAACACTGAACAGCTTGGTTTGTAATGGAGACCATATTTCCCATCTGCAGACTATCCCTATATACCCAATTGTTACCAAGACAATAATGAAAAATTAAAAAAAAATCAATAAATTTTGAGGAAATTACTGCTGTATTCATAGTACTTTATAGTCCTAAAGTTTGAGTACCTTCCTTCATAAAATATAGACTGCCAGATTCCAGCTACTGCAGGCTGACATAACTAAAGAAGGATCTCATGAGGGTTCTGCAGAAGGAAAAACAAATAGAAATAAAGAGGTAATAATTTTGTAACCACACAGTTAAAGCCACTCTCTCACTGTGTATTACAAAATATGGTATTTCCAGTGATCTGAAAGATCCTTCTGCACTGTAAAGGGTAAGGATTAACAACAGCAAAAATCTGTATTTTAGATCATGTCAGGAGGAGCTCAATAGCATTTTTTTGTAAATATAAATATAACTGCGTTTAGTACTATGAATATTAGCAAAGAATGAGAAATAATACTGAGGGCACATAGAAGCATAAAGCAAAAAAAACCTCAGAAACAAAGTGCAATAGAAACTAAGAAATTAAAATATAAACCCTCTCTGAAGGTTTAAAGCAGAAGTACAAAAGGGCTGCAGCCTGGAGAACAGAGATCAGGATTTGCTGACTTCTTCAACTAATTCATCTCAGTGAAGTGGAAATACAACCTATCAGGAAGCTTACTCATTCTTTTCATTAATACTTATGTCAATTACTCCTAATAAATTAATTTTTCATGATCCACTTTTGCTCATATGAAGGCTTTTAGATTATGTAAGCCTGTAAAGTCAAAGGGGCACCATTGAAAACAAAACAGTTTTCAATGCAGATGTGTTGTTAACAAATTGAAGATACATAATCCCAGGAGATCTGAGAAGTGAAAGAGCACAAAGTGGATCAAAATATGAACTTTAATCTCCTTGTGACTGCACTTTGATTTAACAAATTGCAGCTGATGGGGTGGGTCCTTGAGTTGATGAAGTATGATGAGGGCTTAGTCTCTCTGTGACTGAAACAAACGCATGAAGAGCATTCAAGATAGAAACATAATATCCAGTTTTAAACAGTAAGATCACAAGTGAAAGGATTGGAGTGAACTAAAAATAATAATCAAAATACAATCATTCATTCTAATAACATCTTTTAAAAAGTAAACTAAATATATACACAGAAGAAACTGCACCTAAAATCTGTACTAAAGGAAAACATATGGTTATGCCAGTCCACGATCTGCCTATCATCAGGCTTTTGCATCTCAATATTACAGCTGCAAAGTGTGAAGATTTAGTGCAATCAAAATCAGCACTAAGTTGTAAATAACCAATCCCTCAATTAGTTGTATTGAGAAGCTATAGTAACTGCGGGGTTATTTTAATAACTGAGTCCCTACTTACACTTCTCACAGTGGAAAAATTCAGATTAAAAAAATATACGTATATGCAAGAGTTACATACTGTACAGAGGTCTTTGTACTGTAACTTCTGAAACTTGGTGTCCGTGTTTCCTGCACACAGCTCCACATACCCAAGGACTACTTGAAATACAGTGTTGTGAATGGCCTGAGTGAAGTGCATGTGTAACTGGTCCATTGCTGTCTGAAAGAAAAGGAGTAACATAAAATCAAATAGTAAAACTCCAATTACCATATGCCATAGTCTTCTCATCCAAGTCTTTTTCAGTACTGAACACAGGAGACGTTAAGCATGGTTTCCAGTCTTTGTTTCAAAAACACCTCACATAGGACTTGGCGACATTACAACATGGTAACGTAAAAGAGGTCAAGTATTACCAGAAAAATCAGTTTCCCCTGCCATTCTCCCTCTATAACTCAGCAGATTTTTTACATTATTACTAGTAAATATTAATTTTACATGTATATAATACATTTAATTATAGAATTTACTCATTCATTCATTTACCCTACCAATCATTGATGAATGTCTCAAAAAGAAATTAGTTGAGATCAATGCTATTTTTCCCACTGGAAACACTTCCAGTGAAAATAAAAATATTTCCTTTGCAATTAATAAAACTGAAACCACAATTAGAAAGCCTTTAATCCATCCACTTTCCAAACGAAGTTCGTTTTTCAGGAATATAAAGTAGGATTAAGTGTTACAGAAAGGCATGCACATCACATGAATAAATTTCTTACAAAAACCCTCTTTGCAATAAAAACATGACATTTGTTCCACAAAACTTACTATTTCCAGAAAAGAAAAAATCTCAGTACACATACTAAACACTGATGACTGTATACATTTTGCCATAATCACACCCACGTTTCAGGTGAAGCTGTTTCCCTGATTCTTTCTTAATAAACTGCACATAACATTTGTCCATTTCAGACACTGAATTTTCTCACTCTTTCATGATACGCTAATAATCAGTATATATGGTATATACAAATTGATAAAAACATTATTTGATATGCCAGAATGAAGTTATCAGATCCTATAATTTGAAAATTGGCAGTTTCGCTACTTGCTATTTGACGTTCTTAGCTATTGACAAGAGCTGAGAACTCAATTATGCCCGTAAGAAATGAAGAAGCAATTCTGCTTCAATCCTATTGCAAATAACCAATTTTCTGCAGCTAGTCCTAACCTGAATTAGCCAAAGAAAACATAATGACAAATGAAACATTAAAAGTACTGAAGACACTGAAAGTTCTTTTCATTTTGTTTAATGAGGAGGAGTCAAAATGGGAGATATTTCAATAATGATGCAACTAAATTCTTTTCAGGACAAGTTCAAAATACATACTTTAATAGTAATAAAAAGAATGTCAAAAACAAGTCACTCTATCATAAGAACAGAGCAGGCAAAACCATGCAGTTACAAATAATCCTTTTGTTTTGTTCAGAAACTTCATTCCTCTACAACAAAAGGTCTGCCTTTCTCAGCATATCACGCACTAGACTTTGGAGCAGTGAACGCATTATATCTACTTTTGACAATAAACAAAGAAATTGCATACAACGCACTAACAAAGTAAAAGCCTAATTAATCTTCTCCCCTGATTTTAAGTTGCAGTCTTGAGGCACTCCAATAACTCTGCGCATTGTCAAAGTGTGGGAAGAGAAATCTGTTTCTCTCCTATTGCAGAGCCACCAAGCAAAAATTCATAAACAAACCCCAAAAAGACATTCTAATGTCAGCCACACTTCTGAATACTAGGAAACAACATTAAAAAAACCCAAGCATAATAAAGAACAAATGGGGCTCGTGCCCTGTCTTCATCAGGGGCCAGACACTTTGACGTGATCTTTAGCAACTAAAGCTTTCTAGAGGAATCTCTTCTCTAAGCAAAACATCATTGCTGCACTGGCACCACCACGTTTAGCCTCGCTATGTTATGAGCACCAATAAGTGACAAAAGACACCTCCAGGACTTTCTTCTCTCCTTACATCACAGGAGCTTGGTACTAGCTCCCACACTTCATAACTGCTTCAGAAGGAAATGGGTTCACCGCCTTTCCAGAGGAATCATCCTAAGCCTCAAGGCAGTGCACCAACAGATGACAACTGCATCTGATCGGAGAGTTTAGACCTTCTCCTATGTACATACAAAAGGCTCTGGGCACACAGAGATCTAATTTTTAGGACATGTCCACAGTATAGGTTTGACGTGCCTCGCATCATATTTTGTTGCCAAAAAAATATCTCCTCACATCTTCATTCCCATTGCATTCGAGTGCAATATAAAATGGGAACGCACACACACAAGGTACAGCTTGTGCACAACTCAGCAGCAGGGACACAGTCATGAAAAATAGTACTTACATGCCCAAATACAATTAATAATGCAAACAGCATTACAAATAGAGCTGAAATATGGAACTACTACAGTTATACCATGTCTGAAAAGCTACATTTTACAGTAATACACAGTTTACCTTCAGCAATTACTGTATGAGCATTATAAGTCTTTGTATACTCAGCAAGATTCATCAGCATTAGGAAAATAATTTTCTGTCACAGTACTCACAGCTTCACGCTGTTACACCACTGTTCTTTGTGACTTACTCAGAAGATGAGTACTAACCTGTGTTTTCCCAAGCAGCCTGTAAGCCTGCTGAACCTTCGTGTAATGACTGATATCAAAGTTCTTACATATTTTGGAGAGTGCTACATCCAGTTGCTCCTATATAAATGAAGGAAAAAATGTGTTAAACACTTAATAAAGGCAGGACAACTAATGCATTACTTGAACAACAGCACGTGAGGAAAAGATGCTTATTTAAACAATCTAATAATTATACTTGTACAACAGCTAAGATTGTACATTACTGGACTATTCTGAAGTGCTCAAATGTTACTTCTTGCAGCCTGCAGTACTTCTGTCTGAAAGCACAAAAAAGGAGAGCAGGATACAATCAAGTACTGCATTTTTTCCTAAGGAAAATGGTAAAAGGACTAGTAACCCAAGGATTCAGAATTTCTTTAAAGGGTTACTCAGCAATTTGAATTTCCACCATATACTGTTCTAAAAAAAAAAAAAAAAAATCCTTCTCTTATTTCATGCTGTACAAAGAGAGAAAATGGGATATCAAACTGCCCATGAACATAGCTCTCAAACACAGAGTGCAAATTAATCTTTTCAGCTACATTTTTCAGTGGTTCCTTCCACGATAGCCACCTTGCATTTTATTTGTATCACAGTATAAAAGTAAGATCAAAGTTAAAACCTAAATTATACAAAGAAAAAAAAGACAAAAAAAGGAAAAAAAAGGAATGGACATAAGCAGAGGCACTCAACTACTGAGAGGACTCATTATTAAAATATTAATTACCAGAATATGATTCTACATTAATTACAGCATGTATTTCACAGGAACACTCTATGAACCCCATGACGACTTACATTCTCCCATATACAGAGACATAATTCCAGTAGAAAAGAAGATACTTTCCCAGGAGGAAAACAAGATATTTCTATAAATTCACAAATAATAAATAAAAATTGTGAATATGATTATTTAGCTATCCGCAAATTGCTATCACCAACCAACAATGCCCATTTTACTACATTTTAGTACAAGCAGAATTTGTTCTGCAAAGTCATTACTGGAAGGAAGTAAAGATGCATGTCTCCTTCTAAGCAATTTCAATGTTTGCTGACAAGGAATAAATGGTAGATAAATGAAAGCAATAGGAATGAAAGCTGAGTGATTAAAAAAAAAAAAGAAGAAGATTTTAATATGACTGGTCTATGTCAGAGTGAGAAGAAAACAGTCATTTCATCAGCTCTTTTGAACCAGCCATGCTCTGAATAGAACACATATCAGTGAAAGAGTAAAAGAAGGAAGAAAAGCTTTGCAAGAAAGTGAAACTACAAAGGCATAACTGAAGGAAATTTAATAAAGTTCTAATTGTCTAAATAATGAGATACGATAACACATGCATTAATATGACTTTCTAAAGTACACTTGACCAGAGGTGTAGAGAGCTGCTTGGATAGTTAATTCAGTCTCCTGCTAATGCATTATGTGTGCAGGCATTGCATGCACTACGTACACATTACACCTATCTACATTACTAGACTTTTTACAAAAAGCTTGTCAAGTTCCATCGCAAAATTACCTCATAATGGAATTTAAAGAATTTCTATTTTTCATGAACTCTTTTTTCCCCATCAATTTCCAGCAAGACACCATTTTAGATTCATATGATTTTGCAATACCATCTACCAGCTTCAACTGATGTTCTGCCTTAGTCATATCTTTCCCAGCTCTTCAAGTCCTGCTTCCTCTGGCTCAGCACTGACCCTATCCCAGCAGTTTCCAGTTTGCTGACCTCTAAAATTTCCAGTGAAATTGTGAACTCCTGTGTAGCTTGTACAAACCTACAGGCATGCTGCTAACCTACTTTTCACAACTATTGGAGTAGTCTGAAGAATTCACAGCAGTTCAAGGACTGAAAATCACTGCGCATCTTCACCATACAGGGAGCATACCTTGCTCCAGTACTTCAAATGTTACATGCCTATTTTATTTGGCTGCTTCAGCACTTAGAGTGGGCACAGTTATGAGCTGGGCTCAATAGTTTGACAGCATATTATAGAGCATTTCAGTGAACTGCAGCACAAAAGGTTAAATAAATAACAATGACTACAGAATTCCAAAGACTGTATTTGAAAGAAACCTGTATGTTTTGTTATAGCTAATAACACTACATTAGAAAGCTCTAGTACCTAGATGTTAAATAGTAACTTACACTAAACATCAATATATTCATTCTTACCTCTATTTGCTCCAAGGTATCTTGCAGTTTTGAATTCAACTCACTATTAATGAAAGAAAAAAAATGTTTAAAATCAAAGTGCTGATCTATTAACATTTGACAACAAGTTACTTGTTTCCAAAAAAATGTATTTGCCTGCTGCTGAGCCACAATATAGTAATTTATCAAAAATCTGCTGTTACTGTGTCAGATTAGCACCACCACACTACTGTTAACTTACTGCAGGCATTTGCAGTATTCCTAACACTTAATTACAATATTGGTTGCAGCAGCGCATTAGCCTAGGTTTAGAATACAACAGTGTTAAGAGGGCCCAGACAAGACCCCATCCTGCTAATATTTACCCAAGCATTCAAAGACATCTAAATGTTTTGATTTGTCACTCTGGTTTAAAGCAAAACACAACCTGAAAGGTCAGGGCTACCAAGTCTTTGCAAAAACTCTGGTATAGTAACTTTTATTCATTGCTGAGGAACCTCTTACAGAAGCACTCTTAACCTAACACGACTCTCAAAAAAATCTTTTTAAGACCACCAGTTCACTTCTCTGAGCTATATTTGATATAGAAAGATTTTTAAAAAAAAATAGCTACCATAAGAGAAACTATTGAAGAGAAAGAAAGTAACAACTGTTCCTTTCCAACAATCAGCTTTAAAAATTTCAGAACACTAGACAGAAAAATAAGACACAATGACCACTATGTTTTTGTTTGGAATGGTCAAAGCAACCAAGAAATAGGCAGGATATTCTCTTCAGCCTGGAAAGCAGAGAGTTTTCATGGGATAATCACTGTACCTGATTTTAGACAACTTACTTTGCACTCTGAATCTTATCTGAAGGCGCCCAATTTACCTATCATAAGATGGGTTAAACGATATATCCATCAACCCTCCTTTTTCAGTTCTGTTAGATAACCTGGATACAATATGCCTCAAAGATAGCTTTAAATAGAAAAAAAATGTATCAGGAAGAGATGGCATTAAACACTGAATAGAGTAGCCAGTATTTATTTGTTGTTTATCCACATGCAACAAGCCTGCAAACATCTCCTGCTGGAGTTTATGAGCATTTCCCGTTGCTCGGTCCTTTTAGCTAGGAAGAAGACATTAGAAAAGGAGTAAGAACCTTGCTCCATGCACAGAGTCACTCATTATTTCCTTCTTTCAAATTGGATAGAGGATAGACCATCTCCTGCGTATAAACATATATCTGGTTTACTAGTTGAAATTAACTGGTCTGAAATACAGAAGCTGCCGATATTGGCAAAAAATGATGCAACACACAGGTAGTCTCTGCACAGACTGAAGAAATTACATAACTGTACTGTTCTAAGTCCTATGACAATTCACAAAGCTTCTAACGGTAGCAGATACCATATAAATGCAAAACTGATTCCTTTCAAACAAACATCACAAATGTGCTGCTGCTAATCTAGCATTTCTTTACCTTTTCTAATTAAATTAAAAATATACATGGGTTTTTCACCTCAGCCAGGCAACTTACATGCTCACATACATGAAGAACTTGCTCAGCTACTGCAATGTGGGGCTGAAAAACTTCCTCAGCTCCAAAACCCATTTCTTAATTATTGCAGGGGATCATGTTCAACTAATTTAATCTGTATGCCACCATGGATCCTCATGAAAGCTAGTTCCTTGTCTCCACTATTCTTAATCCCAGGCAAGCTTCAGCTTGCAATCACCTGGTGATAGAGAAGGCTTCAGCAGCTCAGGGACCTGAGCCCTCAACGTCACAATTCCCAGCAAATGCCTCAAGGTTGGAGCCACTACAGAACTGCCTAAGTTTCTTTCCTTTTGAGAGAGGAGAAGGAGGAGGAATTGAAAAGATCTTTTTCCACATGAAACATAACCAAGGTAAAACTGACACGTGTTTCTTACCCATTCAACTGCTGTGACAATGCTGTCTTCCCATTCAAGCGAGGGCTCAAGCATTAATTTTAAATATGCACATTTAAAGCTTATTTATTCAACCAAGCTATGATATATGGAGGTGTTTGCAAGAATACAGCCCATATTTATGCTAACTAATTTAGGAAAAGAAGGTGCGATCACAAAATTTCATAAGAAAAGTAACTTTGATGAAGTATTGAAGTGAAAATGTAGAAATGCAGTGTCCAGCTAAATCTGTCTGTATTCTCTAAGGCAGAATTATAAAGGTAGTGCTTGGACATAATAGCTACATGGTTATTATGAAAGCCCATTTACCATAATTGAAAATTCAATTCAAGGCATTCATTTCATTCATAAAAAATGAATTAGAAGTCTTTTTTTTTGTATCCCCATCCATACAAATCTAAATTAGCCCATTTTTAGAAAGCACATTACTGCAATATAACAGAAGTAGCATTTTGGTTCAAATGCAACAGAGAGAGTCATCCTATTATTTGACACTACATCTTCCTACAGGTTTTTTCAAGGGAGTCTACTTATAACAGAACTGATCAACAAGCAGAAGGCAAAAGCCTTTGATTTATATTTTTAAACAAAAATGTATCTCACTATGCAAGCATTCCAAAGGAAGAAGACAACAGAGAACAAAAATAATAGAAATCCAGCCTATTATTTCTAAGGAGGATGAGCACCAAAATAAAAGTTATACATTTCCTAGAAAGGTTAAAATCCCCTGCTGTTTAAGACCTGCACCCAATTCCTACCACCATCTAGCAAGAAAAATGTGAAGAATAATTGTAGACAGGAAGGCAGTGATTCTTGTCATGTAGACAGCAGACAAAGGGATACTGTGAAAATTTCATGGTGGGATACAGAGGTGATGCCTCATACAAGCACATGTTGTAAATGCTAGCACAGCTCTCTTCTTCACTAGCTGTTTTTTACTGCAGTCCTAAACAGAAATGCAAAAGATCTACTTATTCATTTAGCCCAATCCCCTGCTAGTGAGACATTATTCCATACAATAGATACTCTTTCAGACTTCTGAATATAAAATAGTGCACAGAGACTGAAATGTATACACTGGGGCTGGGATTTTTAGAGCTAAAATGTCCTTTTGCTGTCACAATGCAAAAAAAAACAAGCTCAAAAAACTCTCAGAATAAAGAAGTGCTAATTTTTTCTGTTGTCATCCCTTCTTTCAAGAAGCTTGGATGCAAGGATATCCTTTTAAGTGCAATGACAAAGTAAATCCTCACAGCTATTGGTCATGTATCTTGTCAGTACGCTATCAGATTTAAAATAGTGTGACTTTTGCAGTTAAAGTATTCCAAGTGGCAAAAATGTGAACTGATAGTTTAAGTTCCAAATTTTGCTCTACTGGACATAGTGTAGTGGAGATAAACTTTGAAACTACAATAAAAGCTTGAAGGGATTCAACATTAAAAAGAAATTTTCGTATCATTTAAGTCAAAGAAACTGCATAATTTAACCTATATTTCAAAAGCAAGGTTTTCCAGATGAGCACTGTAAGGGTCTAAGAAATCAAGCTCTCTTTTTGGGCTAAATAAATATTGCTAATTTCTTCAAAAGAAAAAACTGCAGGAGATATGCGAAATAACTCAGATTAATGTTTGGAGCCACAGAGCATCCGAAAGAGCAATAAATACTAAGGAGAGCTTACTGAACAGTATAGATGAGACACAGGTATGGAAGACTGCAAGACTGATCCCCCTACAGAAGGCAGAGTCAAGCAGAGCAAAAGTTGTTCAGGAGTCACCTTGCTTCTCAACAACTGAATTGTCAAGGGCTGAGGGAAATCACAGACATTTTTCCTCATTCAAATAAAGAAAGAATAGTTTTAATTCACTACTACATAAGGAAGAGTTTTGAATTTTTAATATATGTAGGCAAATGTCGGCTGTACAGTCAATTTATATCCACACAAAAGTTATGTGGAACCAAAAAGAAAGCAAAAAGCAGCTTTGAAATCTGACTTCAGAACAGAGGGGGCTTATTTCCAGGTAGAATTTCTAACTTCATACACTTTTTTGGTGCACCTTCAGATCCTGAAACAGCTATACTTCAAAAGCACAATCTAAACTGAAATCGAGGATTATGGGTAATCACTCTGAAGTTGCAACAAAGCATACATTTAGAAGACAAAGGGAGGCAAAGGATGCGTTTTCATAGATTTTGGTCCTTGTAAGTCAGAAAGCATTCTGACAGGAGACCAAACAATGTCAGCCTTTTACCCACAAATTTAAAACTCTAATTAAAAATAACTTCAAAATAAAATCTAATTAATCTTATTATGTTCTTAGGGGATGAAACATCAATATGCACTTCATTTTTCTCCTTTATTGTTGTATCTGTTACAACTTTGAACTTAATGTTTACACAATTCTTCTTTTTCCTTTTCTTTCTAAAAAGCAATGGAAACATCAAGTCTTTCT